>JAWQRN010000214.1:0-33977 GCA_033557685.1 Sperchopsis tessellata
CCTCTCTGGTGGCCAGCAGAGGACGCTGCTTCCGCCCACATGGGGTTGTTTGCCAACCCTACCATTTTTATCAGCCAATTAGATAACGACCACACGAGAAGCAGTACACGCCGTATAATTTTTCAATATTTCATATTTCTCAATTTTATATTTATTTTATTTCTTTTGTAAATATAGGTGTTTAATTGTATTTCCGTATTTTAATTTCACCAGCAAGAACAAAACCACGTTTACAATACCAGATTTTGGTATCCAAAGCTCTTAACTTTTCCATGTATTTTTTTCCGACTTTCTCAACAAGAAACTTTTCAACCATAATTCTTTGTAACTTTATTTGTGCCACTGGTCTATCTTTACTTTCAGCATTCATGACTAAGTGTCCCCATTATTGCCAACATTTCCATGAAGCATACCCCAGATGCCTTCTTCAATCACATAAATTCATAACATTCCAAATTTTATGATGAAGATTGTCTCATTAGGTTCCCTTTCTTTTTTAGATGTATTGTTAAAATGTAGATCAAATACTTTACTTCTTCATTCTATTTATCATAAGCCTATCCATACCAAGAGATATCTGCATGCACTGCCACATTATATTCATACAGTGAGCTTTCAAGTTGTGTGACACAGCTCTACTTTTACAAGAGTTGGGTACAGTTCTATCCAATGAATTTAATTCTTCTGATGTCAAACAGTCCTTTAAGACTGGAGTAATCCCGTTCTTGAACGTCCTTGTTGTAAGGCGTGCTGATGGGACACTGGGTCATTCAGTCTATTGCAAGCCCACGCACAGTAATCACTCATTCAATATCTGCGAAATCATTCCTTCTTCGAAAAATTGTTACTTTGCAATCCGCTGGAGTATACAGAATTCCATGTACATGTGGCTTAATGTACAAAGGTCAGACAAAAATAATGATCTCTACTTATTGTAGAGAACACAAAAGGTAAACCCGTCTCAAACAGTTATCTATATCACCATTATTATTATTATCAGCAGAACAGAAATTAGAAACAAGCCATGTAATTCTCTTTACGGCCAAAAATATTCTCGTCAAATCTTCTAATTACTTCCCTAGAATAATAAAGTCTCTTGGAAAACTATTTTATCGAATTTGCCAAGCTCTGTAAGGGAGAGTGGTAAGCCGAGCATTGCTAAGAAGGTTTCTATTGGTGCCCGACCATTTTTCAGAGTTACATGGCAATCTAAAATTAGCGCCTTTAAGAACTACATGGCAAAAAGAAAAGCCAACACATAAGACTTTTCAGGAGTCCACCTAACATTCTCAAAAATACTCCATGTGAGAGCAACAATTTTACGTATTCGTGACATCAAAAATGTCTCTTCCCTAATTCAGAGATTTCCTTAGAAAATTTAGAGAAGCCCTTAAGGTTTATAATCAATCCACCAATATTAATAACGATGGTAGTTTTCAACTTTCATTTGCTTAGTGCTATTGCACTAAATTACTTTTTCTTATTAAAATTAAACTCTCAATACCAAGTCATCTGTACCTTTAATAATACACAACCAATTTATAGTCCAGCAAGAGTTTTATTAACACTCATTTTTACTGCAGCACTATTATCGAGGTTTTTCTAATTTTTACCTGTGTTTTCAATCCATGGTTTGGCTTAGGCTATGAAAAACAAAATTATTTAAAATGACAGTTCAGTAATAATAAGTATGTTTTCAAATTATATGCAAAAAAATTAGAACTGACATTATTACTTTAATTAGTCGAGAATATCACTGCAGAGATTAATTTTGAAGAAAATAAAACACAAGTTAATGTTTATTCATTATGTATATTAGGATAACATTATATTTCTTAACATCAAATACATACAGATATATAATTTTCTACAATTATATTAGTTTCAATAAGCAAAAATTACAATAAACCATAAATACCCAGGTGCACTACTCAATGACTCATCCTATATATTGAATGAATATTCTTTAATTAAATCACATACAAAAATCACTCGATAAAAAAAGAAACATACAAGATTTGGTCAATTGGGATCTTTCTATTTGAAATATTTCGCTAAAATAAGTTTCCTTGATCAAAAATTGATAATATGCAAAAGTCACTAAAATTCGCTAGTGATTTATTTTACCCCTCGTGCGACAAAAAACTACGAGGATTAAATTTATTTTATATATATATGTATAAGAGATATCTACATTCGTAACAAAATAAGAAATGAATTTCCTAGAGTAAATAATATGAAAAAAGGCTAAATTTAAACAAGATCGGCACTTATCCATTTTTTATTCCACCTTAGCATTCTTCGTTTCGAGCGCTGCTGCTTTCTTCAAAACATCAATTTTCGAAAGGTTTTTGTTTTATGTGAATATAAATTTCTAACTTTGTTAAGTGGTTTAATTTAAATGGAATCCCTTTTCCTTGGTTGCGGCTAATAGTCTTTGTCTCAAAATTTCTTCTGTGGGGTAATCAGGTAGCTTAAGGTAATGGACACACGTGTTTACGGATGGATATGAGCCTTCACCTGCATCAACCTTTCGTACAACAGTCAGTCTCGGATATAAGTTCACTAATCCTCCTGGAGGTAAGGAACTGCAGCCTGTTGTGAACTGAAGGAAAGCCTTTCGTTCTTCTGGAGACATATCCAACAGAACATTGACAAACCTCAAGAATCCCGGACTGTGAATTAAAAAAAATATCATTAATTGCATAATGTAAATAGATTAAAATACACTGAATTGAATTACTAATAAGTATTTATGACAAATGTTTATTTCGGCAGTGAAACAGACCTCTTACAAGACAGATAAGCCAGCAAGAACAGGTTTTATTTATTCCAGTTATTCACCTCAAATTAAAGCTCTGGAAATTTAGATGAATGTTGAAATAAGCTGATATCTATTCATTTCTTTGCACATCTTAGCAGGTTCGATTATGTGAAAAAAGGTAGTACATCTTGTAATCACTCTAAATAGAAAAATTTTTTCAAATCAAATATTAAGTTGGGAGTCTGTCTTCATATATACGTTTTCTTACGCTACTGCTTACTTAAAATCTAAAATTATTTTATGCTTTATGTAAACAAATAGTTGTTTCTCTATTTATATGAAAAAGGGTTCATGTATCAAGAGTATCTTTGATTTCGAATAAAAAATTGTAACATATGAAGAGAAAAAGACCAGTTTGACTACATTAAAGATATAAGGGCAATTATTTATTTTAAAGGAAGATTTACAGGAGACATAAGGATATCATATAACAGCACCATAGTTATAAAAACATACAAAAGAATCAATTTACTTTTGCTGGTGAGAAAAAATGTACTCAAGCATACTCTTCACTATTGTTTTAAATGTTGTGTAGGAAAAAAATTAAGGATCCTACTGCAAATACTACTCCAAAATATCACAAACATCTATAACAGAATGGTACAAAAGGGACAGTTTACGAAACAGCAAAAAAGTCATAAAACCATATTCTTCACACACTATTCAAACCTAAACCATGGACATTATAGTTTGTTATACAATTAAGTCCCCCAGTAACATATCTCTTGAACAGATGATGACATTCAATGGAATAAGGTCTGCAACTTCAGTTAGTGTCTCAGCAATAATTATGTTGCTAAGGGGTCTAAGTTGAGTAAAAAAACTATCAATGACCATTCGGTACCAACCATTGTGTAGATTTGGAGTGTGTGAGGCGAATGTAGCTGCACCCAAAGTATTAAAGTTACCGGAAAATTATTTTTATATTAAAATAAAAACCAATTAAGAAGAAAAATTTGTACTTAAACCAATAATAGTTTCTATCATAATCTATTACACTCTACCATCATCAGAAAGAGATAATATTTCTGTTTTATAAAATTCCTGGTTTTTTTTTTAAATTTCTAAAGGGTCATTTTAACATGTTCACAGCTCTGTGTCTTATTTCTTAAAAATTGTTCCAGTGACCGAAATAAGTGGTACTCAGAGGGAGCAATGAATAGGGAGGGTGTGGTAGAACCTCCCATCCAAGCTCCTCTCATAATAAATGATTCCTTTATAATCCCACCAAACACAGAGTAATATCTTTCGAATGGTCAAAGTTGCCTTTCTGATTTGTTTATTACATTTTCTGTTGTCATTTGTCCATTTTTCTTCAACTGTGACAATACATTTACCCCAAATATATACTCAGTTCAGAAATTTCTTACATTGAACCTATTATAGCTTTATGAAGTTATTGCTATATTTTTTTAGAATCTTAGTATTAGCTAAGCTGTTTTGTAAACTTTATCTTTTATACCATTATGTAGTAAAGTCGTATATCTGATTATGTTAGTTTACTTTATGCCCTCTTCGATATAATATATAACTAATATCAAAACTGAAATGCATAGAGGGAACGCATGCATTCAAACTTTTAAACGCAAATAATTGTTAATGTCCACTTCTTACAACAAACAGACACAGACCTCTGGAAGGTGTTTCATTATAGAAGAAAATTATTCACGAGGAATTTTCTTCCCATTGATTTTCAATATACAAGTGCTCCAATGATTCTCTAGATGGGGATCTTGGTTATCCAAGATATTTAGGAAAGATTAAAAATAGGCACTTTAACGTATTTTTACAGATAATAATCCATTGACGAAAATGATCATTTATTTTGAAAAATTATACAAATTTGTTTATCTCATACATATTTTGTTATTTGGAAAAGGGGATGAAAAATTAAGTCTCCTAAAAATAATGTAATACTAACAAACTAGAACATTTTTATGTTATTTTATTTTAAAATTAAGTGAATATAGATATTTTTTTTCAATGTTTATTATTGCCTATTCTGTAATAAAAAAAAGAGCCGAATTTAAACTTACCCCCCCCATCTCTTAAGAAAACCGATTAAGCGGAAATGAATCATGAAAACTTGCTTTAAAAGTTCTTATGGCTCTTTTTGAAGAAGTAAGATTATTATGCTCCACAAGTTGAACTAAACAATATCATATTATCGGATAACATGCTTCTGATGTGGTAAAATAGGCCATTCTTTCATATTGGTGAGTAGAAATATTCCATATAGTGAAAGTCGTAGTTGAAAGTTTGATATTCAGTACATGAATTAATTGCAGTCTCTAATCTTGTAAATGACATTGACCATGATTGAGCCTTCTAAGGTGATTGATGGCTTTATATTTTAACATCGTAAGTAGAGTCTCTAGCAGTCAATATGACCGCATCGCTAGCATAGAGAGCCTATATATTAAAACAAGACAGTGGCATGGTCGCCATTTTTGGACCCAAGCGGCAATTTTAACCACGCCTACTTTTCATATAATGTAGCAAGAGGTCTTGACTTGACTCAATCAGCTGTTCAAACTGAAGAAAGTCACTGTCAATGTCGTTGTGTGCATAGAATGATTAAAACCTGTTAAAATGCCAGGCAATACAACTAAATGTCTGTCCATCTTTAGCTAATGGAAAACAGTTGCCAAGGTGCCCACACTGTTTTAATATATAGGCTCTCTAGCATAAAGAACACACACTCTCACTTTGAAAACATTATTTGCAAAGTTGTACATAAATTAAGGAGAGCAAAGGGTCCAGGATTAACGGCTGGGGAACTCCACTGTCTAGAATTATGTCGAGAGGTACTCTCTTCTCCACTGAATGATCCGAGTTGTACCTTCTAGGTATGAATGCAGTAGCCCTCTCGGAAATCTTTTCACTCCATAGTAATAAAGCTTTTATACAAGAGCCTCTTGGCACACAGTACCAAAAACCTGGTTATACATGTAGCAATTTCCTCTTCCTCTCTATTATTAATTGCTTCCGTGATCCTTTTCACAATTTACAGGACCGTTGTTATTGGTGTTCAATTTACACAATATCCATGCTGGCTGTTTCGAAAAAGTTGATGTTTGACACAGATGGCAGCTATTGAACAATATTTTTTACAACTTCCCTTTTTAAAAATTGAGCCTTTTTGGAAAGTTAGAAACAAAGAAACATTTAATTAACAGGTTAACTAGCAAGGTACATTTTCAAAATTTGCCTATAAGGCCAAAACGATATTGTTATTAGTAAAAGTGACTTAAGCACTTGTTACTTAATAAACTTGAAATTTTTCACAATAAGGGATTTTCATCCATAATTTGACCTCTTGTGAAATATATTAACATACCCATCTAGAGATTGAGCTCAATAAGTATTTTAAATGAAATTAGTGGACATCGAGGTATTTCAAAGTAAAATATAATGTGTATCTATCGGAAACCATTTTGGTCTTCACGATGTACTGCCATGGCAGTTAACCAGTTAAAACAACATACATAATGAAGAAAAATTAAAGTTAGATCAAAGAGCCAAAGATGCTATACCAGACAAAGTAAATTTTAGCGAGTAAAAGAATTGTTTCCATTTGGAAAGTTATAGATAAAATAACCTACTATACATATGCTAACTAATATGAAAAATGTATCTCTAAATAAAAGGAAAAGATTCTTACCTATCTTTTGTATATCCAAGTTTAGGTTCAGTGTAATTCAGCAGATCATCTCTGGTCCACTGAGGATTCTGGTCACCACACAGCATAACTCGCATCTCTTCAGGGCTGAAAGCTGCCAACTTTTCCATAGGGAATACCATAGAGAAGCCTTTATAAAAAGCTTCTAACTGCCTGTTGATACCCTTGTCTAAGCAGAAGGCAGTGGTCAAATCTGAATACTCCTCAACATTTTCTATATTAACCTCTATATCAGCACCACTTGGTATCAGTTCAGTTTCTGTAAAGCTAAAAACTTTCGAGCTCGGTGAATAAGTAAAAGCCAAAGCCAGATCTTCTAATAAAACAGGCCCTGACGCATAGTTCAGGCACAAATTTTGTATTTGATGGGACTTTGCTTCGGTAGATAAATGGTTGTCTTGAATAATCTTCTGTTTCTGCTTCGCAAGTTCTTGGATCTGCCTTAAGAATTTTGCTCGATGTGGGTCAATGTCAAATAGATCTTCCTGATTTAGAATGTTATGATACCAAGGCTTCTTGTCTTCAAAACTAATCTTGGGTGGATCAAACTCAAGCTCCTTTTCACTTTCTTCAGAAATTAAACTAGAAGTCATAATGTCCTCTTCTGTTGTACGCTTTAAACTGGCAAAACCTATACGTTCATTAACAGTGTTCTGAATCTCACCATGACACATAAGTTTAAGGAAACTCTGCGACAGTGGAAGGTCCACTAATCTATTGTCTTGTAACACTTTAGCTAAAAATACACCTAGGAACCAAAAGTATCTCACGGCTCTATCACAAATTTCAGAATTTTGGGGCAAGGGCGCGGGGAACAAGCCGGACGTCCTCCTGACATAATAACCAGGTGGCTTGATACCCTCTCCCAAGTCCACGGCCTCCTCCTGTTGTACAGTCTCATCGTCACAGATCCACATGGCAAGATCCCGACGTTGGAGATCCGCAGCAACTAAAGCATAGAATTCCAATGTAGGGCCCAAACCGGTGCCTTCTTCACCCTGGAACTCCACCTCAAGGATTGACTTACGATCACAATGAATCTTCATAACCTGCATTGCCCATTCCAGCAACGTCTCACCTAAAAAAGAAGAAAAGTATTAATTTAAAAACATAAGCTTATGATATTCTTTCAAACCTTTAGATATATTGGTCAAAACAAATAATTTATAGTACACCTACATAATGAAAATCCTTTTTCTTTTGACGTAATTCACCTCTCACAAAGTAGACTTCCCAAACATACAAATAAGCTTATAGACTAATAATGAAGGTTCAGGGAGCCAAATTAAAAACACTATTTAATAAAGATAAATATATTAAAATAACTTCAATGAAAATAGAAAGGTTTACTATAAACTTCGCAAAAAATACTGACTCTATGTGTTAACTCCTTCACGGCCCGAACTCAAACAGGTCAAGTTTAGGTTGAGGCCAGATAAGCTCGAAAATGCCGGGGATAGTGCTACTCGTGACAAGGCACGTAAAATTCAAATTTAGAACTTTGTCAAACCCCATACACTATAAAATAAGAAAAAACACCATCAAGAAATGAGGTTTTGGTCTAAACCACAGATAAACGAATTGGAATAAAAAAAACAAAAAAAAATTAAGCTGTCATTTATTTAAAATTTAGTCCATGTTATTATTTAGCTTTACACTTTCAATCCAAATATTAAAAAAATAATAGAAACACTTACCTCTAGGAACTTTAACTCTTTCATGTTTCAGCCTTCCAACTCTGAACTCATGTGGATCATCCCTTCTTGGTGATAATCCTGGAGTCCTCTGCCTTTCAATGGTGACATCTCGCTGTGTCTGCAACCATACGATACTCCTTGAAGCACCAAATGCAGTGCAATTGAAGTATAACTGCCTCGTCTCAAACGGAAAGAGGAATGGACAAGAATGGTTAAGTTCTTCACACCAAGCTGGCAAACTAGAGCTTGATAGTACCAATGCATCTTGTATTTGTTGCAAAATTTTGTTGGTTATTTTCTTACTGGTGTACTGGTCTGGCGTTACATCTACATCATTATTAAGAGTTTGAGTGTGGTCTAACTGTTTGGAGGTGGTAATCACAAAGAGGTGCCGCAGTAACTGCAGTACATCTTCTACGGTGCAGTTCGATACAGATGGTGTTCCTGGAACAGGCGTGCTTGGTGACAGTGTTGTGCCAGCTACGGAACTGCTTCCACTTCGAGAATACAAGGTTACAACGGGTGTTAGTCGACCTTCTTCCAATTCTGAATTATCTTCCTTTATTTCTCTATATACAATTCTGCAAAATTAATATCAAAATTGTTGAAAATTTCCTTTTTATGTTGGTCAAAATAAATATCTGTGACTAAGACGAAAACAAAGTACTTACATATAAGTTGGCTCCCAAACACGTCTTAATTTCTCTTGTCTAGAGCCCATTTCTGCCATTTGAATCAATTCCTGCACAGCCTTAAATATTGTCCAAGTAGGATCACTTAATTCAATCTCAACATCAGGAATGCCAGGTAGATTAGGCCCTCTAAGAACAAGCTGTAATCTGGGTTGAGGTAAAAGTTCATGTTCAGAACTGGAGCCGCTCTCTTCTTGCCCAGGAGCAGGTACCTCAAGGTCTGTGGTCTGATTGACATTTGTCCTGCCTGGACGGGGATCAAAAGCTGGTATTAACGCAGAAAACTGTCTCTTAAGAACAAAGTCATCATCCCATGAGCGTCGCTTACTGGGTCTAGCTTCAAAACCTTCTTCTTCCATGAACGTGAGCAGATTCCTCGAGACCATAACTTCTTCATAGTCATCTTCATTTTCTTCGTCGTCATTTTCCTCATCCTCACCCATATCTTCATCATCTTCTAATTCGGCAAGAAGTGTTGGAGCTCTGCAATGTTTGATATTTTAAATATAATTATTCATCTATTTAATACGAAATTTAATACAGATGCATAAATATAATAAAAATGTTAAGAAGGTGAAAAAGTATGACTGTCTGCTGCTTGTTAACTTTACAATCAGGAATAAAACAAAACAGTGTTATAAAAGATAACAGCGAAATCCCCTCATATATTTTAGTATTTTATATAAATTTAGATGATTTGTGTCATATTTTAATTCAAATTTTGGTGTAAATCTTTTATTAAATATTACTTTAATTTAAAATTTTAAATAGAACAGTCAGTTTATTTTTATATATAATCAGCACTCAATTTTAAATAAGAGAAGAATATATTTTGGAATATTTATTATCAAAACAGTTAAAAAAATGTATTTATTGATCAAGTTCACCATTACCATACAATATTAAGTGATATCTGAGGGGGGGGGAGTTAAAAATAAGAAATTATTTTATTGTAAATATTCTATTTTGTCAAGTATTGGGCCAAGTGGATTATTAATTGATATATTTTTTCAAGAACAGGTTGATACCAATACATGAAATGATAATTATGATCTTGTTGATCTTGACAATGTTAGATCCCACCTCGAATATGCAATATCATTGTAACTTTATGGTCGATTAAACAACCTCTACAGTTGTGGTTATTTCTAAATTTGGAATATTAAGAGGTTTAAGGTTTAGTTACTGTAAGAGTAATTATGTGGTACCAAAGAAAGGATATACAGGTTTTAAACATGTTAAAGTTTGCTTTCAATTGTTATGATTATTCTAATATGGTCTCAAAAGATACAAATTTATACTTAGTTCCAAATTAATATTCTTTATTTCAAAACAAACAAATACAATAAATATTGAGTTCGACAAAAATTCTATTCGGTTTTGAAAATAAAACACAAGTTTCAGTGATATAATTGCCGTTTCGTTCTAGCATCTCCTGGGCAGTCATAATTCCATGATCAAAGAATTTTCTGTCTTTACTGGAGAAAAACTATTCTATGTGAATTTTTACATCCCCTTCAGAGTTGAACGGCTGTCCATTCAACGAAATTTGAAAAGACCGAAACAAGTGGAAATTTAAAGGCACAAGGTTGGGCAAGTATGTAGTGTGTGCGAAAACTTCCCGACCAGGATTCTGTAACTTTGTCATGTCTGCAAAAAAGTGTGTAGTCTGGCATTGTCATGATGGAATACAATGCCCTTACAATTAGCTAGTTGTAGATGCCTCTGGTAGATCATTGCGTTTAATTTTTCAGGTCAGGTGGACTCATTACATATCCAAATTGAAGGTTAGTTTGTGGGAAGAAGCTCGTAAAAAACAACATCCTTCCAATTTCACCAAATTGAAAGCATAACCTTCTTCGGGTGAAGTCCTGCTTTGGAGGTTGTTTGTAGTGATTCGAAGTGCTTCCCCCATTATCATTTGCGGTCCACATTGTTATAGACGATCCACTTTTTGTCCCCTGCCACCATTTTATTCAAAGAATGATCATTTTCTTCACGTTTTCACAATGAATCACATATGGAAATCAAGCCTGCTAACGTAGCTAATTTGAAGCAGATGGTTTTCAACACTCAATTTGGGTATTTGGAAAATATCCGCGATCTCCCCGGACGTATAATAGGGGTTGGTAGCGACTAACTCCTTCACTTCTCAGTTGACCAGCCACACGTTCAGCACATATTTTCCTGAAAGTTTTCGCCGCTTTCTTGCCTTTTTTAAAATAAATAAGCATGAGGTGATCCTTAAACACACAAAATACAACCGGTCTTGTCACAACACCGTGTCGAACTAAGTTGTAGTGTCAAGTATCTTACAAGTGTGCACTTGCAAGGTGCTTGAAGTTAAGTGTGAGAAAAATCGAAGAGTGTTTATGGCTAACCAGAAACTTACTTTGAAATAGAAAGTTTAGAAACGTATTACATATTAAGAAAATCACTCAAATGTTATAGATCTAAACCCAACAAGAGGTTAAAGTTCTGAACAATTTTAAATCGCTTATTTCTCTTGAACTAATTGGAAGTTTTTTATATAGTCTAATACACATATAAAAGGCACTATTCTCAAATTTCGATAGTGTATGCACAGGAAAAATTACAAATGTCTTTATTTTTACTTTCATAATTGATATGTTAAGGTTTGCACTTTACGGAGAACTTTCCCGTTTTTCAAAACAACGGACATCTATATACATACAATCCTTAAAAAGTATCTTTTGTTCTTGAAAAGTCCCCTACATGATGAATATCTCTCTTTCTTAAAGATGATTTTTAATATTTTCTTTTGTGTTATGAAAATATTAGCCCCCATTAATTTTCCCAAGAAAATAATTCCAAAGAACATAACCAAAAAGAAATTTGCATTATAAATAGCAATTAGATTTGATGGATGCCTGACAGGATAGAACTCTCATATCAAAGCAGTGTTTAATTTTAATAAAGTATTATTTACATTAGGGATGAGCAAAGTTTTTAGTTGAAGGGTCAAATAATAAATTTAAATGAGAAAGCAAGAAATATGCTTTTTTACAAAATTTATTCAAGAAGAAAACTGATTTCTCTAAATATTGTTTATAACATATTATTAAAAAAAAAAATTATTTCACATGAATTATATTTTAAATATATTCCATTTTTTATATATATTTTTTAATAAGAGGAGTGTGACTGTTTCATATCTTTTGCCATTTGGTCTATATTTGGATTAAATTTTGTTGTAGAATGATACATTTTAATTGAAAAAGTTTGTTCGCAAATATAGGTGGAACCAACAATTGTTAGCATGTTATTTTAAAAAGTTTTTAAATTTAAATGAATCTATAGAATTGTAAAACATACAAATATTTTCTTTGCGATGTAACTCTTTGAAAATAGTTTTACACAACAGATCAATTAACTAAGGTGTAGATCATTCGGCGCATTACTTATTTCCTTGGAAAATGAGTCACGTACTATTGACAAACTATTTTCAATTTTATAGATCACCAAATATATGAGGATATTCATCGTTTAAACTATTTATCATGCAAACGTATCCTTTCAATTTTTCATCATATATTTTTCGCATTTGCATGGTCAGGAAATGATCAAGGTTTTTATTAAATAAATGTTGAGAAAATAAAATTAATTTCATTTGAAATGCAATTAACATTAGCATCATGTCATGAGAATATGAGTTTTTTTCCTTGTAACACCGTATTAAACACATTGAGATGTCATAATAACCAGGGTGAATGTGTCAGTTGTGGGAAATTGTTGTTTTGACCCAAACTTGATAAAGGGCTTTGCCTAAGCTCGTAAGCATATACTAGGCCTTGAATGTCTAGGCACATTGATAAAACAAATGCACAGCACTTGTCTAGGGCTGCAGTGGAGCCAAAATACTGTACTATAAGCCAATAATTTGACTGTCAAATTCAGGAAATTTAAACAGTTTTTTAAATATATGTCAGTATCATCACATAATTTATAATAATTTCCACGTTCCGCATAAAAAGACGAAGTGAACCACCTGCTGCCCACAGGTCGTCGTTTGCCGACCCCTGCTTTATTGTCCAATAGAGTGTATCATCCAAGTCTAGTTCCAAAACCCTTTCTGAATATTTTAATCTTCCATTGCCTAAATAATGCAGATGGTAACATGCAGTTTCAAAATACTGAGAATTTTGAACTAGAACACTTTGTAGCATTCATAATAAGTCTATTGTTATCACAACACCCTTGCACAAATGTAATCCTATCAGTTGCAACCTTTTCTAGGTCTGTATATAATTTATCTCATACAGATATTGGTCACCCATATAATTTATAATTGTGGTGGGAAGGTTTACATTAGCAGACCCAACATACTTCCTTGGGAGACGTATGCTTATACCACTCCAATGCACAACATTTTGTTTTTTATCTGACAAGTAAGATAATATTAAATCTTGCCAAATAGCTCAATCTTATTTTTAAAGCTTGAACAATAATACTGAATGATTCAGGCAGTTGAAAGCTTTTGTTAAGCCAATGAAAAGACTGCAATTCATATAATATTTGCCTAAGTTTTTGAAAATCTGATTAGTGAACTTGAAATATTGCTGTTTCCACACTTTTTTCATTTAAATATATGTAACAATTAAATTTAATAAAATGTCTTTTTCAGTACACAACTCTATCTTATACCTTGGACAAGTTTCCGTTTAGAGGGGGTTTTTATATGCACTTTGAGAATAATCTGATTCAAATTTCTAAGAAAACAACTTTACTATAAAATCTTATGAATTTTCTCAACTGGTTTTTAAGGTCTATCTGAAGCTTTGGACAAATGTTCATTTAGAGGGGATAAGGGATGTCCATATAAAAGAGTTTTCACTTTAGAGAGAGGTCTATTCTGCAATAATGTATTAAATATATACACATACATAAAAGCCCATCTTTGGCTGTCACGCTTGCAATTACCTAGGCTACGCATCTGTCATAATGGACATTTCTACCAATATTAAACATTTAAAGTTTATTTTAATTAGAAACTAACAGAATAAGTACATTTTAATACTTATGTATATTGTAATGTCTTTTACAGGTATTATTGTAGTAAAAAAGTTGAATACAGAAAAAGCAAGAATGATGAAGGGAAAGACAAAATCAAGAGACTAGAGGATTTGAAAATATTTAAAAATTATTAATGTGGACATACAGTGCTCACAAGTTGAGTTTTGGGAACTGTCCAATAAAAGAGATTTCAATATACTTATTGCTTTTAGCATTTGTAGATCTCAGTTTGTCAATATTTATCTATTTTTTTAATAGATAGACTAGACAGGTACATGTCTTGTTAATGTCCTGTGCAAAGGTGGATGAAACATCGGCAATAAGAAAAGCTAACATGGTTATTTTCTGGAAAACCTGAAAAAATATGCTAGTGTTTGAGAATTTTATCGCTAAGTTGGTTTACAATTGAAACTTTAAATAATAGTTCAGATTTCGTATAATATATTGGGGTGGTATTTCAGCACTGAAATAAGGTTTAAGTATCCAAAAAAGGTTTTTGAGAATACTAAAGATAACCATGTAGAAAATATATAAAAAAGCCAATGAATTTAAATCTGCAGTGTGGGATTTATATCTTAAGAAAATTTGAAAAATTATAAGGTGATATTTGCTCACAAGAAATCATTTCTGGAACCGTAGATAACTTTTTATATCATATTTTGTAAAGAAAAAGGCCTTAAAAGAGAATCACGATTACTGGGAATATAGAAGTAATAAGCTCAAGTTGATAGTGGCTAATTTACAGGGTAAGTAAAATGTTTTTATAAAATGCATGTTTGATTTCAACTGTTGATACATTCCCTCCCGATGACCTTGTTTCATTTGTGAATTTTCATAACAAATTATGAGTTACTTTTAATGGTTACAAATTTTGAAGGTTGGAATAAGGCCAATAGTTAGTAGCAAACAGGCTACGTAGTAGAAAATATTTTGTAGACATAAAATAAAAAATGTCAATTTATTACCTGCATGACTCGAGGAAATCTTCAAGAGAGACCTGTTCGCTGTCACTGGAAGTGGAGGTGAGACTCATAGTGAGTGCCTGGCTGAGTCCCTGCGCCGCTGCAACTGTTGTAGACATGCCGCCGCACTGCTGTCCTGTTGCATTATTACCCGAAGATAAACTAGGATAACTTTGAGCTGTGCTGAGTAACCCACCTGGGAAGTTGCTGGACAGTGCTAGACGTACCAAACTAGAAACCGAATTTGGTCCTCTTGGGTAGATTGAACTTGCGTTAGCGTTATTCTGAGCATTCGAACTCATTATGCCACCACCAGCTGATGAATTGTTGGAGTTCGAATTAGCAGAATTTGTTGTAGAAACAGATCCCAGAGTCCTCCTTCTAGCGAGTGCAGCAAAAGTCTCTAGTAATCCAGCTGTTGAAGATGGCTCAATCTGGTTTCCAGATTCAGCCGATGTAAGATTAGGTACACTAACACTCATTGGGTTGGTTACAACGATTGGGCAGTTACTATTGTTCCTGGCATTGTTGGAGTTGGTTACTGCATCATCCTTATCTATACTACAATCTTTACTCTGTGTTTCATCTGTAGTGAACTTCCGTCTAGTTAGTTTAGAATCATCCACATCTTGGTTGTTTGATAGCGATATTCGTACCCCTGGATTAATAGGGTTAGGTAGCATGTTAATAGCACAAGGGTTTTGTTGCCCCATTGATTGCAACAACTCACCTGACAAGAAACTGTTAGTGTTATTTCTAAATATATCAGAGCCTTCACGTATTTTATCTAATGCTTCAACAAAGCTTTGTGCTGCAACCATGCTTGGTTTAGATCGACTGGAATGGACATTTTTATTGAGATTTGATGTGGAATTGCTTGAGACCATATTTGGTTTGTGGGAATCAGAAGTGTGAGCTTCTTCAGAGCTGTGTTGCCGTCTTGTGTTAGTTGGTTTTATATCATTTAAAGCCAAGCTTTCCACAATCGTGGCTAAATCACTAGAAATTGAATTGTTTATAGCAGACAGATCGTGATGTGGGTCGCGCAGAGGATGAACCACAACCGATAATTCTGAATCATTACTTGCAGCTTGAGATTCTGAAGTGACCGCCACAATAGCTTCAGCTCTTGCTACACTTAAAACGCTTTCAGCTATTGTCTCTGCTGCTTGCTTAGCAGCTAAATTATCGGCTGAAGCAGCCTGTTCAGTAGAAGCGACAGATGTTTTCACATCTGTAGCCTCTGGTAAACTTGGTGTGGAACTGCTCTTGCGGCTTGTCAGCACACTCTGCTTATCCTTTGATTCTTTGCTTTTACCTGAGGGAGTATTAACTGGGTAAGCTTTGTTTGCGGTTGCCCCCTCAACATCATAGCTGGGGGCCAATTTAAGGTCGTATTTACCTTCAGCGCCCATTCTGTATGAATTTGACCCACCATGGTCCCACGTTACATCAATCCATCCACTATGTAATTCACCTGTTATGGTACCTTCCCCTGGGGGATTACCATCTTGGTCACGCCATTTCCAGTCCATTCCTCGAACAACTCTAGCACCCATTGTAATGTGTTTTAACATTTGCGCTTTCAGAAGTTTTTTTTGTTTTTTCAAATGAGCTTCAGCTTCTCTTGCAGCTTTACCTAAATCATCAGCGATCCCTGTAACTTGCCCATATATTTCAAATCCAGATAAACTTAAATAGTGTGTTTGACCAGAAGCATTCTTTCCACATTGCTGGATACGTACATGTCTCCAACCTTGATACTCATCGGGAGAGACTTCAATTGGCCAGGAACTGGTTGAACCTGGTTCATTTAAACTTGTGTCATCTGTGTGAGTATACAGAGTGGTCCAATTAATACCATCTCTCGACATTTGGAACAACCAATTTCTTAAAGCAGATCTTCCGTAACCTCTTGCATGTCTTAAAGTATAACTGCTAGGTATCACAAATAAACCTAAATCTATGGTGAACCAAGAACGTTTATCATCATTTGTATGACAATTCAATGCAGATGGTTCCCGGGAGAGAATATCTTCAACTCGTCCATAAGGCAAATTTCTACCATCTGAGTTAGAAACATTAACTAACCCATATTGGGCAGGGTTCACCCATTCTGAACAAGTCTTTCCATTGGTGCCAATGAAATATATAATACCATTTTCATCAAAGTCGTGACTATGTTTAAATGTTTGATATTTAGGATCTTTCAGCTTCTTCAAAAACTGGAAGGTACTTCGATCATAATCGTACCACTGCTTTGCCACCATTTTTAAAAGATATCGCTCTAATTGCGCAACTGTGCTTAATGGTTCCATTTTTAAACCTCTACCAGACCTATCAATCAAAGAACTTTCACCAGATGCTTTCTCAAGTCTAAATCTTACGCGTCTCGTTAAAATCTGAAGGCCATATCCAGACCCAGGGGTGTCATACAAATACACTGGTAGTTTTTCTATACTTTCCAGCACAGAAATCAACTTGTGTACCAAAATAGTGGTGGAATTTTGCCCATCTGTAGTTTTCTCTTCGAAACATTTTTTGAACACTTGTACTCGTTGTTTCTGAAACTTGTTTGTCTTGCTAGACTTCAAACCCTGGTCCCAGTAGCTTGTAGAGAGTAACGAGAGTAAAGCTTGTATGAGGCCAGAGCTGTGTAATTCGTAAGCACTAACAACACCATCATCCTTCAATATTTGAGTAAGCTCATCAAGAGCACTTCTTAGAATTTCTTTCCAAGCATTATTGGCACCATCTCGGTTATTGCCATAAGAGCATTGCTTCTGACATGCTCGTTCAATTTGTGCTACGATGTTTCCTAATTTTGCTACAACACCTCTTGGCTGAGCTTGAGCTGCTTTGAAATACTGTTCATAGATCTGCTGAGCTTGGTATTTAACTTTCTGCTTTGTAGCTTCTATTCTTGACTTCAATTTCTTTCCACGTTTGTTGGACCAACCAGCAGAAAATTCAGGACCTGTAGAAATAAAATGAATGTTAGTACTGATTTAAGAAAAATCAAAATAATTATATTTTCTGACCACATCAAATATGATACTTGGGTTTTATGTTAATTGGGTACGGGTACCAACACGAGGATGTCGGCCAACCATACTATTGTGTTTCTGGTAATACTTATGGTGAGCCATAGGTCTATCTTGTAGCTCATTTTTATAGACCCCAGCTGACGTGATTTGGGTTTAATGCGAACAAGGTACCCACATCAGGGTATCTTGCTAATCTTACTTTGGTGCCTCAGGTACTACTGAGGATGAACCCTAGGTTTACCTTGTAGCTCCATGCAAAATTTATTGCTTTCATAAGGTAAGTTACATATTCTGAAATCTAAATTCGTACAAGAAAACTGGCATAACTTTCACCTAGCTGTATCCGTGTCTCATGTCTAAAGTTTTAAATAATACGTTTGCATTCTAGGGATTAAAATCATATTTGGTTACATACCTAAACTTGTCTCTGCTGTAAAAGAATGTTTAGTGCCTCGGTTTGATTCAAAAATAAAACCGGGTAATTCTTCTCTTAATATGGTGGCCTGTTGTTGGCCATCAGAGTTGTGAATGTGTAGCTCAGCATCTTTCCGTGATGTTAAAGACCAGTTGCCCACGACAAGACGTGTCGGGCCAGGTTTTGACAAAATTGGTTGGGAATTGGTGCTATTTTTTACTGCTGCTCTGGCCCTTTGTAGTTTTTCCAAAAATTCTCCTCTGTTTTCTAAAATTGCATACAAAATTAAATTTGTAACTAATTATAAAATTAAAGGCACAACAATGAAAACATTTATTACATATCTTAGGTATTAAGAAAGCATAATAAGAAAATCCAGTAAAAGAATAGCATAATATAAACAAAGATGATGTTCATACTGAGCTTATGGTAAGTTAACTTTTCTGCTATACCTTAGACTCGTGAAAACGTACAACTCTATCATCCTATCCATAAAATTTAAAGTATTGACTCTTATCTTAGAAATCAGATACATTAAAATAAAACAATAATTGAAAAAAGTATACAAAAAATTAGTATGAATTCAAACATTCCCCTAATTTTAGTTTTCAAACTCTGATTTAAAAAATTGAAATATTTTTAAAACTTTTATGTGAACCTTGTTTTGTTGTGTAATGGTGTGTACCAAAAAAAAAAATAGTTACAAATAGAGATGGTGCTTCATGATTCAATTTTATTCTAAATACAGTTCGTTCAAAAGTGAATGTTTTTCATTATCTAAAATGGGTGTTTTAAAAAATATATAGCTGTCAATTTTTGTTAAAATTAATTGGCCACTTAAGTATATTATAAGTTTATTTGATATATTAACCATGAAAATGTATACAAATTATAAATTATAACAAGTTAAATGTTGAAAATAAAATATTTTGCAATCACCAAAGATACGTTTAGATTAACCAAAATTTTACCAGAACATAAAGAGCTAATAAAAACAAATGTGTTGTATTATTCAGTTAGGGAGACAAAGGATATTACAAGAAGAAAATAGTGCTTTACACTAAACTTAAAGATATTTTGACATTTTTAAATAGCAGGATTTTCAATATAAAAATATACTTGTTGAACATTTAGGTAAGATTCTGATGTACAACCGTTTGAAAAGGTCTTGAGATACAATCAAAAAATATGTTTGACATTTCAAGTATCCTACATTTTTGCGACACTCGTTTGTTTTTTTATTGACATATGTCAAGTTAAATTGCAACATGTGTCAAGTGGCACCTCATTTACAAGGTATTTTCATTCTTCACACAACCTCAAATTTTGTTAAAGTTTGTTTAAATTAAAAAAAAAAATTACAATGAAGTCATTGCTTTGACATACATCAATAAAAAAACAAAAGTGTTGCAAAAATGTAGGACACTTGAAAAGGGAATCGACATTTACGAGCTTATTTTTCAGAAACTGATGATTCCGAATATATTCTAGTGATTCCCGACTTTATTTCCAGCCTGTATAAGCATGTCGCTAAAGGAAACACCAGTAGAAAAAAAGCTGATAGCAGACTCGCAGGCAAGGGTTATAAAACCATACTAGAAACACAAATCTGAAAATTTAAAACAGATTTGTTTATATGTTTTTTTACATCAGGTTATTAAGCTTTAATACTGTTTTAATATAGGATTATAAGGAAGAACTTTAGAAGATAGGATATTTTATAAAGAAGATAGTTACAATAGCTTGTACATTACATTTGAATTTCTGGGAAACAAAAATTGGAAACAACACCAAATTGTAAATAAGATATCATTACACTAACTTTGCTTTTTTATAAGGAGTCAATTTGGTATTAAGTAAAAAGAAAATCAAAATTGTAGAAATTTTCGGTAAATTGTATAGAGGGAGAGGATATTACTTATAATTATCAAATTTTTGATATAATTCTGCCTACCAAACCATTTCTACTTTAGTGCAAACCCAATTAAGTATTATAAAAATATATAATTGTGTGACATTTATAATAAACCATAAATTTTAAAAATTTCATGAGCTTGATGATGTTGAACGAAACAATATCACATGGAATGGTACTAAATTATCTACAGCTGTCTTTGATCCTTTCCATGTTTAACTACCATGAACTGGTTTATGCTGCTTGTCTGAATTCAGTTGATAAAATTGCTGCCTAAGTAATTTGGGTAACAAGAGAGAATTTATCATATGGTTGTCATTTATTTGAAAGAGCAATTACTTTTTAGATTTGGCATAATTTTCTGTAGGGAACTGTGACTGCCACAAGTAAATTATTTTAGATTCTTTATGGTTTGGTAATTCTGAAATATTGTTTTTAGGGTGAACAGAGAAACAAATCGTCAAACTGCGGACTTATTACAGCTCACTTTTTTGACCAGACTTGTAGTTGCACATTTCTTCTTTACTAGATTACATTTTATTTCTAAATAATGAATAAGTTTATCTTATGGAGATAATTAGAGTTGAGTTCAACCATCAACTTTGTTCTACTGATGTAGTGTTCCTTTCTGAACTACATCATCATTTGAAAGTGTCCAATTAAACAGTAACTTCTATATTTTTTTATATATTTTCTTAAATAAAAGATAATTTTATCATTTACGTTTACGAAATCAGATGTGCTGTGAAAATTTAAGCTCTAAATGATATATATTTTTTAAAGAGAAATGAAAACTGTCATAAGACAGAATATATTTTTCTCTAGTTATTACCAAAATTTTTGAAATTATGTAATTTATTGGTAGAGGTCCAAAAGACAAATTAATAAGGAAAACAAATTTAATGTCCAAATGTAGATTTCTGATTTTTTAGACCACAAATATATCATGTACCTTTATGCACATCTACTGCAAATCCTTTGAGATACAGATGATATTGTAGATTAACCTAGGAATTAAAATACATTACTGTGGATTTCGTAGACCTAATTAAAGGATACCAAATTGCTTAACTATATCCAAGAGAAAATAAACATATATTTATCAATTCAAGTGTTAGAGTTGAAAACATACCATTGTTAGTAAGTATAAAAACTTAAAAATGCATCAAAACTTTACTTCCCATATTTGTAAAATTTTGTTTGAAAAGTTAACTTTAAGCAGTAGAACATCAAAGAATAAAGTAAGCGCATCAGTAAGAAGGATAAGCACAACTGCTTAAGCCACCATATTTAGCGTGTAAAAAACAAATAAACATGGTACAGAAAGCAACGGACTGCAACATATATGAACAAGCACTTACCTTCAGTCGAGTGCGAGTCAGCTGCACGACCTTTGCCTATTGGAGAAACAAAAGAAAACGACAGTCACTTGTGTTATCACTCTTAAAAAAGGCAGTATTAGCAATTTCGGTATTTTTTTTTAAATAAAACAACTATTTTGTGTACACTAATGTAGTGAAATGTGAGATGTAAAAATATGTAGAGAATGAGAAAATACTGTTGAGTCATGATTATCTATTTTGATATTTTATTTGCTGCTACCGATTTCTGTTTGGTATTGGTAAACTGTTATAAGCCATGTATTGTAAAATATATTATAGTGAAGTCAGAGATTCCTTCAGTTTATAAAAAAAAAACATTTTGAAAAAAAATATTGGGTAAAGCTCTGGTGCTGCATTGCTAAAAAATATCTTTTAATCTGGCTTTGTTTTAGATTTTTTTGAAAGAATTTGATACTATAAATGATGATATGCTAGTTATTAGAATCTCTACATTATGTTGTTTCTGAATCCTTTGTAATGCAGTTTATCCGTGACTACCTTGGCAACCATGCAATAAGTTAAAGCATTAAATTTTATTGTTTGCATTTATGAAGACATACAGTGTCTTATCTGGTTTATTTATTAAATATAATAATAATTAGGGTGGAAGACTAGTTGATTCCATGCAATTCAGCTGAACTTAGCCCTACAATGTTTACTTAATTATTATAATGTACTGAGAAATAAATGTTATTTACGTGTAACTTTTGTTTATTTCTTGTTTGTTGCAACATTCATAAAACGTGTTAATAGAAACTGTCATAGTTGTTTTATTATATAACTGACAAATAGAAAATTAGAATTAGCCCATGATTCTAACGTAATATGCAGAGGTCAAACTCATAATTCACTATTGAGGACAAAAGATCTTTTTAAATCAGAAGTGGGTTTCCTCTAACAATTAAAAAGTCTAAATTTAGTAATTTCCTTAGATGTTAACTTGTTTTAATAAAAAAAATAATCTGTTCCTAGTCAACCAACCAATCTTTTTGGTAACCATATCATTGGAAAAAATAGTTTTCAAAACACGTAGTCTTTTTAGGTCTTACATAATTGTTTAATTGAATGTCTCAACTGTGCATTAACATTAACAGTGAAAGTATTTTATTTTTAATGCAATGATCTTCGTGATATCTTTTCAAAAGTTAATGATGAATGAATTTGAATATCGTTATTTTGCATTACCTATTACTTTAGTAATTAGTTTAATGCTCCAATCAGTGTATTACTTAAATTGTTTTAAAGTTTTGGTGTACCATGAATTTGACACTCTATTATCATGAATATAATGACCTAGTGTTTCTAATAGATAAAAATGTACTAGCAAAAGCTGTGATAAAGGTAAAATTAGTTCAAAAACAAAAACCTCATTTCTGGGATAGTGAACATGATCATTTTCAGAAAAACTGTTTAGTATTAATTAATAACTTATACACGATGACATGATATGGTGCCATTCACGAGGCAGACTATCTACAGCAAAATTACTTACAAAATCATATAAAGAAGGGTCTGAAAGGCTTTCAAAATTAAACAAAAAATCATGCTCTCTTTTTCGTAAAAAAAGGCAAAGGGGGTCAATAACAAATAAAAAAGTGCTATGTAAAAAGTCTCACCAGATGTGTCGGCACCACCTTCCGGTGATCCACTGGAATACATTGTCGCTAACTTTCCATCAAGGATAAATCTGAACCAACCATTTGATCCATTGGACAGTTCTAGAGCCGCTGCGTCTGACCAAATGTATAAACAATCTCGTCCGCGACATATACACCAATCTCGCCAATGATACGCTTTCCCAGCCAATACTTCCTTGGCATCTTCCATTTGAGTTTGTTCAATGGACTCTGAAAATAACAAACATTTCTATTAGATCACTATCATTCAAAATACTGTTTTTTGAAATATGTATACAACCCGGGACTCAATACTTGATATTTGCAAAAAGACTGATAATACAGAGAATGAAAGCATACTTGAGATATAAATCTGAAAAAAATATGTTTTCCATACGGTAGCTAGTAAACATGGGCAATTATGAAATTTCATAATCGATTTTACAATAATCGATTATATTCATTAATCGATGATCGATTAATCAAATAATCGATTGTCGATTAATAAAATAATCGATCAAGGATTAAAAAGTTTAAAATTTAAACCTATGCTTTATCATAATTATTATAACCAAGATACCCGTTCTTATGTGGGACGCACGAAATTTGCATTATACACAAAGTGTGTAAATTTTTTATGTGAATAATCAAATAATTGATGATCGATTAATCAAATAATCGATTATATTATTTTATGTAATCAAACATCAATTAATCGATTATTTTATCGATTAATCGAAAATAATTCCCAGGTAGCTAGAGAGCAAATACAACAGACTCTAAGAACAGAAATTGGGTGAAAAATGGAAGAGACAAAATGAAAGAATGAACAACAATTATGAAAGAACAGGCCAATGGTTGCTTGGTTTTTATATTCACAACAGATTATGCAACTAAAAAATCCTCTAAGTAGAGAAGCTGAGGAAAATCTGCAAACATCTGTATATGTAAATGAATTTACTTTCCACATATCTAGCAGTATATCAGAAAGTGGCCATAAAACATAAACCTTATGAATTTATTTTTAAAGTACATACCTTGTTCAGCACCTTGTTCATTTTCGTCATTATAATCTTGAGGATCAGCAGGTCCTGCTAGACCTTGAACCTTCGAAAATATTCCCAGTCGTGCGAAGTGATCAAGGAAAATTTCAGGTTCCTTTATCATTAGGTCGTTGATAATTGCAAGAACAACTAGATGGCCATCTTCATCTTCCTGCAGATCCACAAAGAAAGTAAATACACAATATTCAAGTATTAAAATCTATAATAAAAATAAATAAAAAGCGAAACAAAAAAGCATGTAAAAAAAAATAAAAAATTTGATTAATGAATGTAAGATGGGCTGACAGATAATGCTCTAGGATGCATGATACAGATGGTTAGTTGTAAATCAAAATCAAAACTGCTGGTTAAAAAGGTAGGATTTTAAGTGAGGAACATTATAGCAGACAAAGTTAACACACAAAACAAGTAATTTTGACAAATGATTTATAATAAATTTTGCTCTAAAATAATTTTTTGTAAAATATTTTCATAATAGTATTTTTAAACCAATTGTCCCTTCAAAAGTCCCAATAAGTAAAGTTATTTTCTTGTCCTAAAATGTAAAAATATTTTTGGTATATTTTGCTTAAAAATGTTACAAACTAATAAATATTTTTAAATGAGTTTTAGTAAAAACAACTTTTTTTAATTAGAATTTCATACATAATTCCTTACAAGGATTTGGTTATGGTTCTCCATGGACTCTATGGACTTCAAATTCAAAATATTTAAGTGTTCAAGAAGTGTTTTTTTTAATGTGAAAAATTATTCTTATTTTTTTTTGTAATAACAAAAACCTATAAAAAGGACCACTGAATTTACCAAATTTCTACTGCTGACTGTATGATGTTAACAATGACATATTTTAAATGCAAGGAAAGAAATCTTAGAGGACTGTTTTCTAACATTTTACTGGCCCTGTATATGACCATTGCAGTTTTGATTAATAATTTTTGATTCTTGAACACCTGATGCTACTAAATGCTTTTCTGGATGAAGACCATGGTACGAATCCATAGCCTTTTAATCTGAAAAAGCATTTCTAAAAAATATCAAACATTAAAATTATTTTATCTACAAAATAATTCTCCCCGAAAAGCTATCAAAATCCTCATGAAACTAACACAAATTTATATAAAAACCAATTAAATCAAAGTACAAATATATGCATAAATTTTCAATGTCACAGAGAAAAATTGTAAATTAATACAAATAACATAAGTTGACTTAATGAAAATATATAGCATCATAGGATGAAATGATGGATGGTGCTTACATGCGTTTGCTTATCATTTAATTTTTTTTGGCGAGAGACACAACTAAGCATGGGGGTTTCAGAAAAAATAAAACTAACCATGAAGGGTTTCTGAATAATGTGCCTGTCATGCAGGAAGGTGGCCTTAAAGTTTCGCACGAATATACCCAGGGGCATGACGGCGGCGTTGCGAACAACTGGCCAGCTATAGCTAATCTGCAACACGCCCTCACCATAAGGCAGAGTACCCATGCACAAGAAGCTTCATTTAAGGTTTGGTTATACTACGGAGTTCTCATATTCATAAACATTTGGTACAAGTAAATGATACTTATAAATCATCAATTTTAATTTCCGGGACGATTATGAAATTTCATAATAGATTATACAAACAATCGACTAATGAAATTATCGATTAATCAGGCAGTCGTTTAATCAAATAGTTGATTAATTAAATAACTGATTAATCTAATAATCAATATTCGATAAATTATTATTTTATGTAAATTAATAATCAATTAATCGATACTCGATAATCCATTATTTTACAATAATTGATAAACAATTAATAAAAAAGTCAATTATTTTGATTAATTAATAAATTTATTATTTTACAACAAGAGTTCTTTAAACAAGCAATATAAAAATAGTCTTACTTAATTAAAATTATACCAATTTTAACTGCCCAATCTAAACTGTACATTTAAATGAAAATGCTTTTTTCACACATTTTACGTTTCAAAATTTTTGCTGAAATGTTATTACCATTCATAAACAAGAGTTTAATATACCCAAGTGTGAATTTGAATGAATTATTTTTAGATATCCATACTTTTTGTTTGAGGCAAAATTTTACTGAAAGTGATTTTGAAAATTACGCCTTTTCACACACTACATAATTAGCTTTTTTGGTCCCACAAAAAAAAAAACATTCTATTTAGAAATATAATAATGTGGTCCAACATTTTCATGGAATACTAGGGGACAGTTGTTTGTATAAACGTTAGGATGTTTGTTTTTTTGACATACCATACATTAAGATTTTTATAGAATAGATCTATAGAAATGTGAACTCAGCATGTGTTTTAGAAACTTTGTGCCATTATTGGAAGAAAAATACTGGTTCCTTGAATATAACAATGTACTGCAGTTTTTTCGTAAAAAACTTTGCACTGAAAGCCATTTTCGTACGGGCGAACCAGCATCTCGAGGCGATTTCAGTTATATTAGGGAAACGTTTTACAGGTACTTGAAAATCATTTTATACTCAAACAAACGTATACAAATAACTAAGCTACGCTAAGAATTGGGTACACATCGGAAATAAACATATCGAGTTCCAAACAGCCCGGGTGCCGTAGTGGCGCCGCTCGCACGCATTAAACAGCCCGGGCGCCGCTCGAGTGCAAAGGGTTAATACAGGTACCCCCACTTTTTGCGAGGGATGCGTTTCGGTCACTGTCACGATAAGCGAAATATCACGATAAACAGGGGATTTCTTAGTATGACACATCCAGAAATAATAATCACTATTAATTGAAATTGTTTTTAATAATACTAATAAATAAGTACATACACATAATTAATAAAACAACATCGCTGTTTGTGTGTAATTGACAACTTCGATGAATCTACAACTTTAAACTTATAATATACATTAGACATACAATAATTTTACTTGAAACTATCGATTTATTGCAAAAAAATATATTTTTTTTTTTGTATTTAAATTTCGATCATAACAAAAGAATTTGCACTTGCCAGGGGTATGATAAACGGGGATAACCTGTATAAAAAGAAATCAGACTTGTATAGAAGTTTGAAATAGATTTTGGCAGCTAACACAGTATTTCCCATTGAATCTTAAGTTCCGTTTTTCCCATGCACGCAAAGTTTCTGAAGAACGGAACCTTCGCATCATGGAGGGTCCAGTGTATCTCTAAATACCACAATTTAGCAATTCGACAAGGACGATCAATTAAGCAAATACTGATCATTTGATAACTCGATTAATCATATAATCCAATAATCAATTATTTTCTTTTATGTAATCAAACATCAATTAGTCACTTATTTAATCGAAAATAATTCCTAGGGCTAATTGTGAGCAGTATTTCCTGATAAGGATTTGAAAAAATATTACTTCTAATATATAATTAATCTTTGACAGGTCAAGTGTTTCTAAGAAGGTAGGTTAGATGAAAAGATCTACACTTGAGAAGTTTGTGACAGATTTTTTGGCATCACTAAGCAATAGCTTCTTGAAAAATCTCAGTACAAAGATTAATACAGACTTTACAGAAAAATAGTGTCTTGAATTTGTCCAAAATTGATTACTCTTATTTTTCGATAGCACTTTTGGCAAAATTAAAATTAAATCTGCTTAACAGCATAATTATTAGTATATAAACCCATTTTGTGCGGGAAATTTATTAATACCCGGTACCATTGACTGACATCGAAAGGCAGGTCAGGTATTAATACCTTTTGCGTAGGACCTACTTTAAGAAAAGGTAAGGTATTATTTTAATTCTCCTATAAGTTATTCCTAAAACCAGATACTGTCAAGTTATCTTGCTCAGATGTTCCGCCTTGTTTCTTTTCTTCGTTAGCCCCTTTTTGCTCGTTCTATTCATGCCGTCATGTAAGGGTGTCTAGAATACAGGGTAGGTAAAGTAGTTTTTACAGTAAATAGTTCAGCTTAATCGCACATTCAATTGTACATTTTAGACTATTTTTCAAAATATTTTTTATTGCATTTGTTTCTCAATTTTTTTAAATTTAAAGTGGCTTCTCAAAATTACGAGAGTGATGATGAAATATTTGCCGATAATTTATATGCACATTCAAGGGAAAATAATTTGCCAAAATTTGATAGTGATAATGAAAGTGATGAAAAAGTATTCATAAGTAAAAGAAACCGGACTAATAACGGAAGAGTTCGAAAAGATTCCAGAGACGAATATTGGTCGACAGATCAGTGATGAGTTGTGATCGTTTCCGTCAAATTTGGCAATCGTGGCATTTTTCAAACAATGCTAATATCGTTGATAATAGCAATCGTCTCCAAAAAATTCAACCAATTCTTACATATCTTTTGTTGAAGTTTAAGTCCGTATACAAACCGTAAAGGGAACCCTCTCTTGATGAAAGTATTATGTCATGGAGAGGCAGATTATCGTTCAATATAACGCGTCAAAAATTATAAAATATGGTGCGTAAAGCTAATATACGATATATTTGTAATTCGGAAATATATTGCGGACAAGGAAGACCATTACTGCAAACAATTGAAGTTTTCCTAGGACCCTTCGTTAATTTGTGGGGAACCCATAGCAGCTCCAGATGTTTGTTCATAGGAATGGTCCCTAAATTTGAAATAAGTGAACCTCAGACAAACCTACCGTCAGCACCGCAATGTCTTGAGATGAACCTTCCCCTCTCAGTAGGTCGCTGATGATGGTAATAGCATCACCTGGCCATTAAATCTGTTGGAGCTAGTCTTATACTAGAAATCTGTTCTAAAAAATGGGAAGAGTTACGTATGTAGGACTCGGATCGTCCTACGAATTGTTAAGAAGTGGGGTGATAAATCGGGCCAATTTATATGTGGGAGACCCTATTGCACTAACAATCAGTCGAAGAGGCATCAAAGATTTATGTACCTTAGGTAGACCATATTAACAAGGGATAGATAAAGAAATTGATTACCAATGTCATTACAAGATCTTCCCATGATCTACAAGTGCAGATGTTATTCCCCACTATTCTCGAATCAGAAATATGCCTGAGGTGAAAGCAACAGGTTATCTACCATTCATCAAGGATTCATCGGACAAAATTGCACGACGCACCCTAAGAAAATTTGATAACAAAACAGTATTGCAAACGAAGGGGTGTTTTTGCTGTGGTAAGGTAAACATTGGAGAAACTAAGCGTTCGATTGTTGCTCGATTAAAGTAGCACGAAGGCTGGGTCATATTATTCAGTCAGTGAACATCGTTATGAAACAGGTCTCACCAGTATGTTCCAAGATACTTAAGCCTTAGCTCGGGTCTTCATATTTTCCCAGAAAATTCTAAGAAACCATTGAGGTTTATAATTGCCCCAACAATATCAATAGGGACAATGGTTACCAACTACCAATTGCTTGGAGAATCCCCATCTCTCATTTTTTCTCTTCCTGCATTCGGCAACAACGGGCCAAATGGAACGGCTCCACACTAGTGCACATCTCCCACACCAGTCTTTGCCTATATAAGCATGATCCGGCCGAGTTTGGATCAGTGCAGTGAATTCATTCATTGAAGTAACATCACTCGCCTTGGCACCTATCAGAGCCTCTACACGGTGACCACCCGGAAACAACATTCATACCTTACTTATTGTATTAATGTAATTTTAGGTCATTCTATTTCGGTTCAAAGAAAGTTTAGGCTCACGAAACAAACAAACATTATATTTTATGTCCATTCTCATATCATCAAACCTGTTATTTTATGTACCCAATAATTCTATAAAAAATGACCATCCAAAAAGATTTGGATCTACGGTAAAACAAGTAGTATGCCACCTAAATGACACAAAGTTCATGTTATCTTTCATACTACAGGTCGTAGTCTCCAAAATGCTTTCACATGATGGGTCCATATTTTAGCTTCGTCAATAATATTACCGTATTTACTCAAGTAATTTGCACACCATTTTCACTTTTTTGATCGCTTAAAAATCAGGGTGTGTTCAAATATGCAGATTTTTTTTGAGGTTTTGAAAAAAGTTTACATTTTAGTTTTACGTTTTACCAAAATTTTATTGTGATTTTAATAATATTGGCTGGAGGCGTTAGATTCAATAAACCAGGTTTATTACTTCCGTACCCTTGGAAAAACCAGCAATTAGCATGCTCACCTCTTTATCAAGAAAGTTCGAATTTTAGGTATAAAATAAGTAGAAAACTAAATAGAACAGAAAAGCAAACTCATACCACATGCGGAGTAAAAAATAAAATCCAAATTAAAAATAAGGGTGCGCAAAATACGCGGAGGCTCAAATTATGCGAGCAAATATGGTAATATAATGCATACGCAAAAGTTTTACTGACATTTATTTCTTTACTGTATTATCAAACTCTGATAAAAATTATTGCTTAATTACAAATTTATTGGTTAAATTTTGAAGTTTCTGTTTTACAAGCATGCACTCAACCTTCCTTGCCACTTTTTATAATAGCTCATTTTTAATCATTGTAATAATTGGTATGCCTATTTGTAGGCTCAATAACCTTTTTCTACTTATTTCAGAAAAAATTTAAGACACCAGCATTACTATAAATAGTAAAAATAATATCAATACAGCCTTAAAATTATGATTTATAGAAAACTTTATAGATTATAAAACCAAGTACAAATATAAGAACTACTAAATTGTTTTAGCATGACCAAACCTCAAATACCTAAGAGGGCTATTAATAGGGGAAATGAAAGTTATAATAAGCTTAATATTACAAAAATGCAATAAAAAAAAAACAAAATTTTGATATTTAAAGAAAAGAATGTTTCATATTACTCCAAGAGTTTCGTAAAAAAAATGTATGTAGATAATACTAAAAAGGAAATAGTTTATATTTTCTGCACAATATTTATTTTACAATTAAGACCCTCTTCTAAAATATTCTAAATAATTTTGACTGAGCAACACAACTGAAGAAAAGCTTACAGCTACAGAAGGTGTGAAGTAACTCACATAAATTACTTGGATCCTTGATCAATTTTTGTACATACCACCCATAAAGAAAAAAAAAAATCTTTAGTGGAGATGTCAATGTTAAAGGTAAATTAAATTAATCCTAGTAAGCAATAAAATATAAAAAGATTTCCTCATATTTTTATTTTATTTAGAATATATTCAGTTACCTTCAACTTGGAAAATGAAACATTCAATATCTTATATTTGAAAATTCAAGACTAAATTTTTGAAGCTAGGTAAGTGGACTATCATGCAAGGAAAATGTAAAAAAAGATATCTAAGTAGAAAAATGGTTACTTAAAGACATAAAAAAGTGTCTTTCAAAGTTAACAACTATCTAGTAGAAATATTATTGAGCTTTTGCGTAACCAAAATTGAAAATTAGGTATCTCAGACTGCTAATGAAAATTTGATGCATTTACAACAAATAATAAAACAAATTTAACATAAACTTAACAGTGACAAGACATATCAAATTTTCACAGCAAAATACAATTAATTGAAAAAAAAATATAAAGTTGATAGTCTGAAAACAAATAGTGAAAATAAACACCAACAATAATGAAAAATTGTAAAGAAAATGTTACGCTACAACTAATTACTTTATACCTCATTGTCTAAAACAGTTGCAATCACTTCCACCAGCTGTGTGCCAAAATTATTAGCTCCAATTTCAGGACTACACAATTCTTCTAAAAGACTAGGATGGATGTAGTGAATCATCTTCTTGATCAACCCCAAGCTAGCCTTCCTTACGGAAGCAAGCATTGTCGCTTGAAAGGTACTGCAAAATACAGGCAAAAGCCTTCTCAGATAAACAGGAGCCATTTCTGGGTCACCTCTGGGCTCTATTATCTCTTCGGGTTCAGATTCTGACTTTCGGTGTTTATCTTTTGTCATCCATTCGCCAGGTGATTGTAGAATGGCAGCCACTTCTCGATGACCTAGGAGAATAAGACGAATTAATTTTTTTGCAAGAATGTTATAAATGAAGTGTATTATATGCTTATTTGAGTAACCAAGTTATTCGTGAGAAATGAAGCTGGATGTTTATATAGTTTGGTTGTACAAAAATACAATTTAGATGAAACATAGTAGCAATAGATTTATCAGTATGCAAAAACTTAATTCATCAGTTTTTCGAACAGACCCACAATATATTATCTTTTGAATAACCAATTGGGCATTGGTATGTCATTGCATATCCACAAGAGATAAAACTAAAAGTTATCAAAATATCTGCAAACTAATGCGATTCACATTATTTGATGTTATAAAATGACCTATTAGCAATAATATGCTCATTTTAAGTTTTAAGGTAGAAAAATAAAACTCTGGTTACTTGAACAGACATTACAAGGGTTCTAAAGTTATTAAAAAAAAACTTGAAGCAGTCAAACAGTTACCTTCATCTATCCTCTCTCTAGCTTTATCCAAAGGAGTTTTTCCATCCTCATCTCTCAAGTCTGGATTTGCCCCGTGTCTTAGCAGTACCTTAGCAATGGCAGGTCTACCAAAACAAGCAGCATAATGCAGAGACGAGCTCCTTTGGCCCTTGTTGACATCAGCTCCCTTTTCACATAAATATTCAACCATTTCCTGTGTGCCAAAAGCAGATGCCCAATTCAGCAATGTTTGTCCAACATCATCCATAAAATTAACTTCTACTCCACCATTTTCGATCGCCTCAATCAAAGCATCGGTATCCTTTGACCGGATGCAGTCTATTAGCTGTCTGTGTGATTTTTCTGCGGCAGAGTCCATCCTGCGTATCCTTTGGATCAATCCTGTGGCTGCAGAACCACTACTGGGCTTGCCAAGAGCTGTTCGACCCTCAAACAAAAGAACCAGTAACAGATCGACTAGGCGCATCGAGTCCAGGGCGCAGCGTTCATCTCCTTTGAGAGCTTTTTCAATGGCATCAGGTAGTTCTGACCTTAACAGATCATAAGTTATTGCTGGAGATCCCCTACAAAGCGTGGATAAAAGACTAATTATAGTTGATACTGAAGCTGCTGTTGCTTTGGGATCTGGAATGTTAGCTGAAGCATTTGTTGTAGATGACGCTTTGCCTGGGGTGCCTTGGGTTCCTGTAAATAGCAAAAAGAATTTAGTTCAGAAATGTATATTACACCAAGTATGAATATAAGAGGAATTTGGGAAAAGAGCATTTAGTTAATCTCAGACAGTCTATTGCCTTATTATTAAAAGTACTTCTGTACACTATCTATAAGGAATATTATCTAAGGCAAATGTTAAATTGTAACTGAAATGCTATTTAGAACAAAGTTGTAGATGATATTGGTGTTGAAATACTATAAAATATTATTGTACCTACATTTTTGAAATGAGAACAATACTAATGAAATAAAAAAATATATAACAATTATATACATAAAGTTAAACAGATTTATTGTGTACCCAAATTTACATTCCATTTTCAACTACTTATCCTTTTAGTAATGACTTAAAAAAGTAAAAACCTCTGTACACTCTTATTTACATTAAAATTGTAATAATTCATATTATTCATTTTATTCCAAATTTAAATTTGCAAATACTGCAAATCAAAAACATTTACTTATATTCAATTCTTACTTCACTGTTTATATTGACTGCCAATTTCCATATTCCTACGAAAGTACTATGTAGAAAAGAACATATA
>JAWQRN010000215.1:0-33955 GCA_033557685.1 Sperchopsis tessellata
TGCAAAATGGCAGCAATTACTGCAGTGAGACACTAATTATGACCAATCTCCAACAATGTGGTGAATCCATTATTATCTTTTAAAATACTGCAAAATGGCAGCAATTACTGCAGTGAGACACTAATTATGACCAATCTCCAACAATGTGGTGAATCCATTATTATCCAGGGAATTTTTAATGAGATTATAAACTTGGATATAACCTCGAACGCCCAGGGGTACATGGGGAGGAAAATAAAAGTGCTGAGTTCAAATTTAAGTTAACTTATTATAGGCCATGCATGTGTACAACCTCTTCCATTAAAATCTACCCCTACCCCTTCGATATTGGAGATCGAACACTACGATGAATATTAGTTGCATTCCAATACATGTCTGTTCTAATAGAAACGAGATCGTGTGTTTGTTCTATTACCATAACTGAGATTTAATTGAACAATACCTTTTCGTAAAAACATATAATACAAAGAAAATATTTGAAAATTAAATATTGTACTAAAAATATATTGAATTTAAATCAATCAAAAATGAAAATTTTAAGCTAAACATGTGAGTCCGAACCAATTATCCTTGGATTTAAATCACACTATACTACGTTTATATATCAATATAGTGCAATGCGCATAGTGGACAATTTGTGAAAAAAAACCAGAAGATTCTGAATTGACAATGGATCAAGAATAAAACAATACAACCAACATGTAAATGAAGCTAGAATAAGGAAAAGGATGTATGTGAAAGAAATAGCGTCCATATAAATAGAAGTCATACGAGAAATATAAGATCATGAAACAGGGCTGTTATGAAACTCAATGAAACAACATGCGCAAAAATGAGTACGCAAAGAGTTACAAAACCGGTATATGTAGGTACGGAGAAGGGTGGGAGAGGCGTATGTAAGCTTAGGAAGAAATGGTTAGATGGTACTGATTAAATTTTGAAAAGTAGACAAATAAAAAGTATAATAACTACTAGGGCATATATGACAAGGTGCATGGAGTTAGTAGATGCTAATGAAGTTTGCCAGGATAGGGGGAATGGAGGACGCTTATTGCTGGTAGAGCCCACTCCGAAAGAGATTAAAAAGTGAATGTAGTTATAGTTATTATATTCAAATGTAACTGCCGACAAGACTTAAATTGTCAAGATTCAGATACAAGATGAATTAAAAAGATAACTAAGAAAATTCGCCTTTTTATACTTAGCTAATGTACTAATTATACTGGAAGGAAGTAAGTGGGCAATTAAAATATTAATTTCTCATTGATCTATGAATGTATGAACAGATTTGATTGTATGTTGGTAAATACTCTCTTGCAGAATTACCTGTAAGATGAGTAACTGATGGTAATGGATACTGGTGTGAGGGTAGTTATTGGAGGAGTTAGTTCTAGCATGTAGAAATAAAAAATCTATTTTTCCAAAAACTTCTATAAAAATACTAATTCTGAATACAGAAGCGGTTTTCATGAATTTACTACTACAAATTTACATTGCTGGCTGCAATAAAATCGCGTACATGTATAATAGGATAGTTAAGTGGTTTCCTATAGACAAATGAATCCATACAGAAAGATAGAAGTTAACAAAGCTATACATTTAATGATGAAATTAATTTTTGTAAATATCGACACATAAAAGTATCGTAAGGTAGTTATAATGTTGTGATATATATTAACAACTATTTTGCCAGTTCAATGTCCTTCTGTGTCCATCATTTATTATTAAACTCTATCTCGCAATCGCCCCACAGCCACAAGAAACACTGCGGAAATTTTAGATCATCACATGTTCTCAACAATGAAATATGGGCTTGTTGAACCCAAAGAATAATCCAGAACTTTCCCTTCGACCTCATTCGGCAAGTCTACCAACCATCATTATTACCGTTAAAATATCGCAGCCGGATATAAAGTTTCAAGAACCCCTAAATCAGTTCATTACATAGAAACACACAAAGGTGTCCTAGCTTGTAAAAGCTGGAGCGTCGTGTCAACAAAGGTCAATACCCGACCAGAAACTATCTAGCGTTTTGTTTTCTCTCTCACTCTATTCAGTGATGTAACATTGTAACACATGTGTGAGGTGTCTTCCTCGTATATCGTATTCAGGTCTATATTTCCAGCATAGAATAGATAAATCTGTTGTGGCGTCGACAAGGAATTTCAAGATGAGAAAAGTAGCGAGTCGTTCATTTTCCGAAACGACTCCAAGTATTAGAGAATCTGTTTGTACGTTTGTGTGTATTTGATTCAAGGACAGACGTTACTTTTAAAGATGGCACCTGTGTAATAAATAGCTTTCGTATGGGAGTGCTCTAGATACTAAGAGAATGGAGATAAGGCTGACAAATTGATGCGACTTACATAAACATCTGCAGGTGAGCAGGGAAAAAACAAATGTGTCATGCATTAGAACACATACCAACTAATCAGTTTTCCTACACACCAATTGAAATTTTTTAAATGTTGTACGACACTAAAGTATAAGAAATTAGATCGAGAAATGATAATTCTTATGATAATAAAAAATTCGTTGTTTTTGAAAATAGATCTTTTAAAAAATAGTAAATAAGATTAATTGTTCAAATTAGGTGCTTTAGTGGTATTGTTATTAGAACCATTAGGAAACAGATTATTGAAAGTCGGTAACAGGCATAGGGTATTTATTAGTTATAATTTCGTTATTACTAAACTGATGTCTGGCGAACTACCACAATTAATTTTGTAGAAATAATTTAAGTTAAACTCTTTCAAAACAAATCAGCATCTTAGTATACAAGTTTAATAAACTAAGTTTAATAGATAATTAGTTCATAAAGTTAGCAAAGCTATTTGCATAATACTCCTAAGCATGAAATTATGTTATGTTAATCAAATGAATTCTCAGATGCATTATGTGTAGGTCGCAGATATTCATAACATAATTAACTGGAGAAATTGTATCAATCAGAATGCATTTACTTCAAAAGCAATGCATATGTTGTCATCTACAATTCAAACCACACGAGTCAAATATTTCTATTACTGAATTTAACAGAATACACAATTAGTGATAGTTGAAATTAAAAAGTTTTCTTAACTACTAGTAAAACTAAAAATAAACGTCATTCAAAAAGCGATTTCATGCATACTTGAACAACATTGAGCATATGTGGAGGCTTAGACAAGAGTTTGGAGGTCGAGAAAATACTGCGATTAGTTGAAATGACACAATTACAACACACCTAGTAACAATTCTGCCAATGTTCTAGCCAATTCGCTTTTGTAAATAATAGTTTCAAAATGCGCCGCTTTGGTAGATTAATCTTAATGACTTGAGATTACCTCTCTTTATTTATTGGAGGTGGATCTGGTTGTTTGATTTTGAAAGATTTAATTTAATGCCTTTGTTTTTAAAAACAAAATTCTTAATAACTATTTGAAGAACACATCATTAGTTGGCTTGTTAAAAGATGTGAAAAATATTATTAGAAATATAAATTAAAATTCCGTAAAATATTGATATTGAGTGATTTTAATTACTTTTAATAAATATTTGCTCTAAAAATATGAATATAAGAAGACGGTGCTAAATTTAAATATTCACTAAATATTTTTTTTCGAACAAATTTCAACACAATGATATTTAGACTACTTTTTCAAGCTGTTGCACCATGTTTTTTATAGTTATGAAATGTTGATCCTAATTAGAAATAAATTTTAGGTTATTATTATTTTGCTTAATTTTAGAGTTTTAATTTTATTCTTGTGTAAATATTTATGAGTTTTACAATTTTTTTGAGGTGAAAGCCGTTTAGATATTCATTGATTTTAGTGTTTTAGGTCTTTGCAATGCCAGAAAAAATGTCCTGCATCGCCGAGTTGGTTACAAAAACAGTTTGGTGTAGGCGACAGACCTATTTTATATTTTTGCGCTGAAAATAAGCCATGATTATATTTTAACCTACGACTGTAGTAGTGATATTTTTACTTAATTTCAAATCCATAAACCATTGCCAATTTGGAGGTGATGGAAATATTTGTTTGTAAAAATTACCCTCTGAATTAGATTTGTATTCGGTTGCGAAGTTTTTCTTAAAGTTTTCCTTGCAAGTTGCACAGATATCCAATTTAGGAAGAAGGTAGTCTGAGGGTTTACCAGTGTAACCTACAAATTTTGCCAACACATCCACTTTCTCATTATCAGTGATGTTAATGTGCCCTCGTATCCAGTTGAAATGTATAGTAATGTTACTTTCATGTAACTGTCGCAATTAATCTAGTATACGCCGTTCCATAAAGTTACATATTAGACTTCCTTAAGCTATCGATTTTTTTGATTGCACTTTTACAGTCTGTAAATATAATATATTTACTACGACAGAATACATGTTTGGATTTAAGAGCTATTCAATAATTCAATAGAAGTTTTTTCTACAAAATATTAAAATAACACTACATATATTGTATTAGTTTTATGCGATTTTTTTATCTACAAGTGTTTAATTAGATAAAATTCTGTTTTATAACGTAGCATTTAATAAACTCAGTTTCTAATTAAAATATGTCCCGAAATCGGCATCAAAAATAAAATGTCACAAATAATTCTCTCCTGGTAGCGTTACATCCGTTTTTTTTTAAATTCAAGAGTGCGTATTTTAAAATATAGGTTATTTACTGTTAAGTCCCAGGTCAAGGATTATCTACACTTTAGTAATTAATGAAACAAATGCTAAGAATGTATTCAAAAATAATACGCAAATTAATCAAAATATAAAACATAATCTTCACTTCGCTAATTATACATTAAATAAATCCCTAAAGTAATTTCGGTTGAAGGTAAATATTTGATTTCCATTTAAAAATTTGTGTCGGTGTCCTTGTAATCGTGTAATTGCCCATTCAAATTGTAAACGAACATAATGAAAAGAGATCGGTTAAAAGTGTATAATTACAGAAGTAGGTCATAATTAACGTTTTGAAAAACAAAAGAATATTTGCCTAAATTTTTTAAGACATTGGCCTAGTTTTCAGTAAAGCATTTTTCGCTTTCTAAATTTTAAATTTTTCAATTTGTTTTCTGGAATTCTCTTTAAATTTATATAGAACAAGGTAACTTTAAATTTTCTTATAATGCACAACATTGGAACAAGGCTAAGATATTTTCGCGTATACTTCCATTTGTATTAATCTCGTTTTTTAAGTAATTGCCGCTTCAATAAATTGCATGGTCTTAAAAACTGCACAAAGAAAACAAAGGTGTTCGTATAAATGTTGAAACTCCTAATCATAATCATAAACCTGAAATTTAGGACTCTTACTTATGAGACAGTAATATATATTTTTTGAATAGTATACACAAAAACACTAATATACTTCTGATATTACTCTTATTGAATTATTATCATTAAATGAGTTATTCTTCTGCATTACTAATATATGACAATAAGATAATATACTCTTACGAAACATAATTTAAGCGAATTTAATTAGTTAGTGTAGTCCAGTTTTCATGTTCTTTCAGGCAAACGGGGGGCTTGTGGACAATCGAACCGTGACTAAAATAACAGCATATCATTTAACCCAAGAAAAATGTATTCTTAAACATTTTAACTTAAATATCATAGACATTACATTTAACATAAATGCCTTATAGTCGAATAGCAAATAAAAAAATATTATCTTTGTTTCAGGTGGAAGAAATCGAAGGCAGGACAATAGCAGTCCAATACAGCAGCCAGTTCTATGAAGTGTCAGTAGCTGAAAATAGTCAGTCAATATACACCGCCATTGACTTAGTCCTTAGTGAATGTAGAGCCCTTCAAGCTACCCAAAAGACTAGAAAATTTTCCGTATCCAAAATGATAGGTACGCTTATAGGAAACACGAATGGAAAGGGCACCCCAAATACAAGTCAAGGTGGTACAGTGGTAGTTTGTCACAAATCAGATCTCTATAAGTCCAGAATACTGAAAAGACGACAGAACTTCATAGCTACTGCTTCGCTATGACTATCAGAAAGTTCAGCGCAAGATGGCACTTCTCGCTGAATATGATTTCAAATGTTTTCCTAAATTGAAAGGTAATTTTCCTGAAGAGAATCAAATTTTCATGAATGAGAAGTTTAAATGATTCCAGAGGAAATATTAGTTTCCTAAAGAATGGAGACTTGTCTAACAGAGATCATTTTTGAGCTCTTACAAATATTTTTATATGATCATATTCTTTCTCGATAGGAAGATAATTTTTCTAAAGAGAAAAATTTGTACGTTAATTTGTTGCTGACCAAATTACCATGAATTTGATTGATGACTTTGTTGTCTTTGCTTTTTGTACTATTATCCCAGTTTTATGGGAAGAATACATGTTGGTATTATTGGATAGATATTTTTCCTGGGGTTTACCCCATTAGGTTAAGTTTCATATTTTTTAAGATTTTGTACAACGAGAATAAGTATTTTATAATAATCTATGTTAAGAATATGTTATATGTTATTGAATTTTTATCTTAAAAAAATATGCAAATTTTTGGCTATGTAATATAAATGATTATGATCCACATAAAGTTTTGAATATAGCAACACACGATAATTATTTTTTTATAAACTAATCAAAGTAAATGTTTGTATAATACACCACTAAGTAATGATAGACATCTTAGGCGTTATGTGTTTCAAGATCAGAAAATGCTTCATTCAAAATATCTAAATTATTAATTCCGCTTAAGAATACAAAAATTCTAAGTTATGTCGAATATCAAAATGCATGACTCCAAATCTGCATTATTTCTGGTTAATATTTATAAACGACATTCTCTTAGTAGTAGTAATCTTACAGATAATTATTATTTATTTTTTGTTGAAAATATTAAAACTGCAGTACCTGTATGAAGTGACATTCTGCATCGGAAGAAATTGTGGGAACTGATACATATTAAGGAAATGCTATAACAACCTTTACTTGTCCAAGCGGTCTTTTCAAATATAAAATTTTTACTAGATCTGCAAAAAATCCGATTTTCAATGAACTCGTATATGTATCATTATTGGATTGTTGTTTACATTACATAACCAGAGATTCTATCCAAAATATTTATGTTTTGGAATTTTATGTTGATGTTTTAGTAAACATTGAGACTTTACGACACCTAAGGTTTATTTTTTTGTAAATAATTTCAATGTTGTCCTCGCTAAAATTTTTGTTTATATATGCAACTTCCTCTCGTTGTTAAAATCACACATAATTATATGGCATATCAGATTTTATGTATACGTAACTATATTGTTTTGATTTTGTGTGTATGTATAAAATAGTTTTTGTAACTGTTTCTTGCACTTGTGCGAAATAGTTAATAAATTTAACAATTAACTACATACTTAACCCTCATTTTTGTATAACTACCAATGACTACGGAAATATTGTTCAAGATTATTTTGTTTTTGAAATTTGATGAGTTAAGTTTACACTTTTATTGAAACTTATTTATTCTAGATTGTCTAAATTAACAAGTAATTATAATATCTGAAATAGCATTGAACAACAATATAAAATGCAGCTGAATGGAAATAAAGGAAATTTTAACGTATATATTAATTTTTCAAATGAAGTTTATCTTCATCCATACAAATTATAATAATAATAATATTTGTAGAATTTTATTTGTAATTAATATGTCATTTTAGATTAAAAATTTCTAAATTGTTTAGAACTTTGCATATCTGTCAACCATAAGTACCAAAGCATGTTTTTTACTCAAATATATTATTAAAGATATATATGATAAACTACATTTGAAAAATCTTGATTGCCATATCTAGTCAAATCTATAAATATAACAAAATATTAATTGTAATTTTATACACCACTGTCAATAAACTGAATGTAATTTTTATGTGAATTTGTAATTAAGAAAATAAATATTTTTAGACGTCTCAAGGCAAAACTTATCATGTCTGTGGAGTTAACGTAAAACAACTTATAAACACGTATATACATATTTCCTCCTTGTAATAACTTTTGTAGGTAATAAAAACATGTATGTACTTGGTGCTGAATATATAAAATAGATTTCATATATTTGATGAACTCCATGCTCAGATTTTTAAAATCGTTTATTTGATAAATAATTTTGTTTTTGTCACAATTTTTGAGTTGTCACATACGATATCTTTGTATAGTTACAAAAAGGTTAAAAATACAAGTTTTCATTAAAAATTATTGTTTTCTTGAGCTGATACTGTATTTCTAAATATGCATTTATTTTCAAATGTGATGTTTGAGTAAACACAGCTCTATTTTCTTGAAACTTGTATCTCTAAACTGAAACATATTGGTTGGAGTGTGTATACCTGACTGTGATAATGATGAGATGTATGTGTTTCATTTTGTAAAGAATTAGTACTTAAGTATGTAAATCATATATACCAATAAAAGTTATAAATATATTATATATTATTATAGATTTGCCTTTTATTTATTTTACATCTCTCTCTTTAGTTTAGTAGTACATACTTAGTGAGAATTCCACAAATTAGAAAGCTTTTTATAAGAAAAAAATACTTAAAAACGTGTAAATATTGTTTTAAAACAAGTTTTCATTGGTAAGTATATTGTAATAAATCCACTTATTTATAACTAATTTAATGTTTTCTTTAGTTATTTTAAACGGAGTATTTCATATTGTACCTTTTTCCGACGTAATTTTTTGTGACTCGATACATTTTCTCATTTGTTCATTATTGCATGATTAACTAGTTTGTCCTGAAGAGGAGGCGCGATGCCTCGAAACCGGTCGACTAAATTATCACTTAACATGTATATATAGTAGGTTATTTCCTTTTTGGACCTTTCCTGATTATATGTGTTCCAAGGGACGACAATAACGCACACTTCGCGGATGACACCACCCTGTTTACTCAGTCCTGGAAGCTGGACCAAATCGCGATGCGGCTTCAGTGTGATCCGAGAGCGTTCTACTTTATGTGGTGCATCAAGATTAATGTATAGAAAAGCTAAACGATTGCCTTCTCAAGAAGCCGCGTAAGCCAGATGGCTCCATTGGAGTAATTCAACGCTGACATAGGCATTACCCTAGGGAGGCGGCTGAATTTCCGGAGCCACAAGGACTCTGTTATGTGTAAGGCAATCGTGCAATTCTGCAGAATTTACTCCCTGCTAAAGAGTTTTACTCGATACAAAGCATATGCTTTACTAGAGCGTGTTCCGACCAGTGCTCACATACGGTGCCGCAACGTGGTGCATGCAATTCTTGCAGGTATTTCAGAACAAGAAACAGCGAGCCATAACTGGCACAGTTATTCGTTTTAAATCAAATGCTACATCACGTTCTTTTGATTGACAAGGTGGATAAGTTTGTGTGGAAACAAACTTAAAAACTGTACGATGTTGGTCAATACGACGCCCAAAATTCTTACTACAAGCACAAACCCAAGCTCCTGCTTGGAGTGAAGTGTAAGTAGTACAACTCATCCTCGGCTATGTCAGGAGCAATTCCTGAACGGCACATATCCGAGAGGAGTAAGTATGCCCGAAATCCGCTGTTCTGAGTGGTGTTTAAGTACAAAAGTACTAGCTACCGCAATTCAATCATATCCCTATATGTTCTATATTTGAGAACAACTAATTACCTTAGAGACACTTTGACTAATATTACTAATCATTCCATTTTAAGGAAGAACTTAAACAAGATGACAGCAGAAAGGTAGTCGAATTTTAAAATATAAGCTGGCCGTTAAAATTCGGGTAGCCCTGTGATTCTGTTTATTATTATTCATAAAATATTTTTCAATTTTTTATCCTAAATAATTTGCATATGAGTTCTACGTCATTTTAGTTGTATCTGTTATTATTTTATCTTATTCTTGCTGTATTTAATATGTTAACGGTAAATGCAATTTTTTTATAATATCACATCTATTTTATTCTTCTGAATGCAGGAAAGTCAACTTCAGAAGGTATGGCCCTCGCGTTGATAGTGAGCTGTAGGTAGACTGATGTAACGTTATGACAAGGTTCACGAAAAACGAACTTTAATCTAGTGGATAATACAGGGTTTGGAGGCTTAAATCACGTCACCTAAGGCTGTTGATTACTAAAGTGGCCGAGGTGTGGATATGGGTGGGTCGTCTTTTTAGAGGTTCTAGTCAGCTCCTAGATCCAGAAGAACTAGAGCCAATAGATATGTCAATGTCTAAGTGTTATTGGCGAAGGGTATGGAGTTGTTTGTAGTTGCCGGTCACGTTTTATAAGAACTCTTTCATGGACTATTCTTAAACAGTTTTCAGTACCATTTTCTTCTGTTCATATTCTCCAAAAACCAACTAAACATATCACTTCCTAATTAATTCGAAATATTCAGCTAGCGAAATTTTATAAATTATATCTGTTTATTAGTTAAGTTAATATGTAATATTTTCTTGTATTGGAATATTATGATTCTTCTTCTTCTTCTTAATTATTGTAAAGTGTTTAGTTACTATAAAGAGTCCATTTCTGTAATCACTTGTTTCATTTTCCATTCCATTTTGTTGACCCAAAATTAGGTGGGACGTACACTAAGGAAGTCAATGAGTGATAATACAAGACATATACTTAAAAATAATATCAGAGAAAAAAAGGAGATTGGAGAGACCGATGGAAAAGAACAACTTATCGAGAACACACCGAGACCGGGATGACATGGAAGGAGTAAAAACCACATGCGTCAATCGAGATACGTGGAGAGGAGTAGTGGAAGGATTGTGTTAGAGTGAATGGGATATCAATGAAAACTGGGGCCCAGTAACTGTTATGGATGCCCAAAACAAGATTAAAAAACTTAAAAAAAAATTAAATATTCATCAGTGATGCTCATGTTCCAGTGGAGTGAATAGGACCGATGGTGATGATATTAACAAGATATACTAAAATATTTTCTCAAATAACAAATATATTTACTATTATAGGCCAAGGAAGAAAAGATGAAAACGTAAATTCCAACATGTGAAAACTGTCCTTATTTATTGTGACATTTATATTTTGTCATTTTTTTTTCAGTTCACCACAATAATGTGACTATTTTTGTTTATAACAATAAGTCAGTTATGCTAACTCAACGAAAATATCGAAGAAGACATTGTAATCAAACAGTATCTGATAAGAAAACAATTCATGCGTTATCAAATCGATTTGAACAGTATGGAACATTCTAAAGAAAACATTACCTATGTAGGGAGTTTGAGAGGCAAAATTTTAATTTGAATATTAACCCTCCAACCGTCACAGGTATATTGCGCTCTCTCCCTGCATTTTCGTGCTGATCTGAATTCGCCGTAAACTATACCTCTGGAGTTCGAGCCGAGCGCGTATATACATTTGTACTTTGTAACCACGTTATTTATTTATCTTATTTAATATATTCAATCTTAACTTACATTGTGATTAATTACGGTTTCGAACCAAACCAAATCCACACCTATATTAGTGAAAGTGTTGCAGTCTCCAGAAACATCAACAAGAAGACGATTAAACATATATTCACGATCTCTTCGACGAATTTTGAAAAATTATTTTCACATTTTCCCTTACAGAGTCCAGTTAGTGCAAAAGTCTTTACCCAGAAACCATAATCAGCATTTTGAGTACAATGATGCTACAAATACCAGGGACTTGATGAACCATATAGAAAAGTCGAATCCGATCAACAAGTTCTGCAGTTGGGTGATTTAGACAGATTTATTATCTAGTCACGAAAAGGAAGTCTCATCTGAGGCCAACATACCGAGATATGTAGTCTTGTCTTCGTGCACTACAAGTAACTATCCAACAGCAAAGTTGCAAAAAAATTGCTATTATAACAACAGAGACAACTGGTTCTAGAGTTCCCAATACTTTTCCTTTATTAAGATTTATAGGAAACCTATGGGTGTTCAGGATATGAACTGGAATTACATCTTGGCACTTACCAGAACTCCCTTCTTGATTGAATCTTCCAAACATGATTCAGTAAGACCCAACTGGAAATCGTCCATTTCGCTTTCAGTCTTAGCTTGGATTATTTGTTGCCATTGACGGGACTCTAACATCATCGGAATGTAGGAGGCTTACACTAGTTGACTTAGACCCAGGAAAGCCAAGACTTACTTATCCATTACCTAACAGCACCACTAATCATCTGTTCAACCATGGAGTAACTAGCCAAAGTGCTCTCACTTTTCCACGAACTAAAATGTTATCACCGGTACCTGTTCAAACGTGAAGGTTTGTAGCCTTTTCGAAACTCTCTGGATACATCATGTCTGATCTACCTATTGAAATGCTGACTCCTGTGCCGATCATGAACTGGCACCTCTTCTTCCCAATACTTTAATTAGTGATGAGACTATTCACATAATGCAGTATTCTGGTCCCTGCCTTTGTGCCCACCAGCACGTACCCCTTAGTGTTGGTGGTTTTTAGTTTCCCTGTTTCCAGAGTGCTCGATCCTCACAAAGAATTTCTGCGAATGTGCCTCTCCTTTCCATACCTATAGAATTTTATATTCTTTAAATTCTTCTTGTGGGTTATTGATTCATACAATTCAGCTTCCTGAGCTGGTGCCACTTCCATTGTCACTTCTCGTATGTCTTCTCCTTTTATCGGTTATGTATAACTTCAAATTTGAGAGCTGTACCCACGGCTTCCAATAGAAAATCAGGCACTTTTATCCACTGACCAGTCGGCTGTAATGAACTAATGAACTGTTTGTTTGCGAACTTCTCAATGTCTTATTTCCTAGCTCCACACTCTTCTCTGAGAGCTTGTATTTTCTTTTCTACTTTTTCAGTTACAATCGAGATTTTCAATTCCAACCTCACTTATGTTCCATCATCTTAGAATTATCTTCAATTTCGTTGTCCAAATTTCTAGTTTTCTACCAGCTGTTCAACTTTTCTCTCAAATATTCTGGAATTTTCACTAGTTTGCTTTCTAAAGTTCTAGAATATTCTTTAAATTTGCTTTCCAAATTTCTATAATTTTTTTCAAATTTATTTTCAATATTTGTTTCAAATGCTCCAGAGTTCTCTTCTAGTTTACTTTCAATTTTGTCTTCGCTTCTTCTAAAATTGTATTCTAGGTCCTGTTCTATTTTGTCTTTGCAACAACAGAATCATTTTCATTAGTTCTTCTGCTTCCTCTTCTGTGTCTGACATTTTCTTTGGTAACACCTAGTTTCCATTGGATTTATCACACATTTTTTTTATTTGCTTTACAAACTGTTTAATGTAGTCTGTTAATAACACTTTTATTTACTTTTATGTTATATATTATTTGCTTTTTAAACAACACCTGTCACCACTGTTACATTTTATGGGTTTACACATTTAAAGTGTATTTATTTTTAAAGTGCATAGTTTATAATAATAAATTACTTAATTTATAGCAACAATATTTACAGTGGTATATATTCATCCGATCACTGGTATAATTTTGTATTCTGCCAGCCAGACCCATGACTTTTATTTGCTGTATATATATATATATATTATAATTTGTATATCAATACAAATTAAGAAATAAGGATTGTTTCAGAAATACTTGTATGCATAGTTCAATCATATTAGTATTGCTCACCCTCAAAATGTCATTTGCAACATGATCAAATCTTTAGTAACTTTCATAGCGTCTACACCCAAAAACATTTTCCCTGCTTGAAATTGATGTTGCTTCTTTTATTAAAAATACCAATAATTTTAAAGATACTTTTACTATATGAGCCTCATCAATTTTGGGCAGGCAACCTGGAATATGTATATGTAGCACAGGTGGCATGTGTGACCATTAGCCCAGAAATTTGATATGCAGCTTGAAATATCATCTGTACCAAGCAACTAGTCTGTACAGGCAGATGACACATAGGCCACTATATATGTAGATAGCTCACATTGAAGACTGTAAAAATTTAAGCACCGCTTGAAATTTCACCTTCACCACTTCACCAAATATCTATGTGAATGACGCACAGTGAAACATATGTGTAGATACCAGAGTCTTATTAATTTAGTTCATCTGTATAGTACGTTTATCAAGACGTACCAGAAGTAAAATGTAGTTACTGAAATAAAAAGGTATCTACATCAGAAGTCTTAATACAAAAGTTTGATAAAGTAGAGGGAGAGTTGCCACCTCTTCAGGTTTGACCTGGAGACTCCAGGTTTAGCCGATCTTTCTCCAGGCTACGTGTTTAAGTAGTAAATCTCCAGTAAAACGAATTGTTAATATAAAAAATTTAAATTTAAACCTAAAAACATTTTAATTTGTTCATTAAATTGTTTTTAAATTTTGTTAATTTGTTTCTGTATTTAAAAAAATACCAAAGGTAACTTTAGAGTTTAAGGTTGTTTGTATCTAATGAGAAGGTAGATAATTTGAAGTAAAATAAATAAAATCATCAGTAATACAATTGAACATGTTTATCATCAATATTTTCTGCCACTCTGAGGGTTTGAATTTCGATTTTATTCCCTGTTTTGACCTGTAAAACATTTCGCACACATAAACATTGAGGAAGTAAAATTACTGTCTACCATAAGTTTATCCCATTGTTTATCGATTAGTTTATTTTGTACTTATGTATCATTTTTGATGCATTAGCATAGTTACAGATGTGTTTCGGGTTCAATAGACATCTAACCTAGTATCTTGCCTTGTTATTATGGACGTATTTAAGTTACTACAAACATAACATTTCTTTATGTATTTTCACTAGACGAACACACCATTTTGCTGCCCTAAGCAAAAGGGTTCTCTTCGTGTATACAGACCTTCTCCCTCATGGTAGTTTGTTTCAGTATTAATACAAACCCAGCATCCTTTGAACAAGGGCCGGTGCGAAAACTTGTTTAATATTTAAACTTATTTTATTTAAATTGCCATAAAATAAATAATTAACTTCATCATTTTTTCAAAACTTCTCTCACCCAGAGAGTTACATAATATTGAAAACTTATAGGAAAAATGTAACGAGAACCTACCATTTACCATGAACTTCCGCACACTTACTAAAACTATTTTTGCAAATTAAAATATAGTGGTTTTCTAATGTCTCATTAATCTAAATTATGTTGGTCATAAAATAATCGTATTTAAAATTCTCGCTAACTTTTTAAAAAATTCTCCCGTAAAAACACTGCGTTTAACATTGCAAAAGATTACATTCTAATATCCCATATTTAAAGAAGACTTTCGGAAAAAAATTCACGCATTTCAAGAGCTCCTATAGACACATATTTTTGTTGCATGGTATTTTTGTGTGATACAAATTGGGATAACGCAATCACAAATGTTTGTTTTATATCGAAATCACATTTACGTCAAATTGTATTTAATAATGTCTGACAGTAAAAAAAATTGTGTGGTTTGTTTCATATAATTTTTATTATAAAGTACAAATAATACATACTTTTTGAAACGTTTAAACAGATTTCTCTGTTATTAAACCCAATTTCAGTAAGGTATAGTCATTTGAACGAATCCTTTAGGTGCCTGGGCAAAAACATGAACTGGGGGAAAAGGTTCTATAAATTAAAGTGCTTGTTAGTGTAGACACCATTTATTACAATATTATACACAAGCTATTTCCAAATATGAAATATTGTTACTGAAAGTAAACATCACAATGTAACCATCATAATCTACACAACCCACAGTGAGATATGAAAAGTTAACTTATTTTAAAATGAAACATATCTTTGATTTCACTATTTAAGAACACTAATTTGTGCACTAAAATAATAACTATAAATAAAACTTAAGATTAAGACAAACTGTATTCCAAAACGAAAATGCTTAATTGTATTTATTACAGTCATTTCTGCATTAGGCGGGGTCTTAACGCTTAAATACTTATAAAGTAATCTTACGGCATCTTCTTATTTATATTTAAATATCCTAATAAAAGTATTACATTACTAATTTCATATATAATAGATTCTATTGGAACAATACAATTTATAACGAAAAACAATACAAATATAGTATAAAAAAATTCGAACATTTCAACATCAAAATAAACAAGACTAAGAATAAACTAAAAATTCTACATGGAGGGTTGAGCGTTTTGCAGTCATTACATACAAGTGCCACTTTCAAGACACAAATCAAATATAAAAAAATTGATGGCACTATATATAACTGCTAATCGCTCTCGGAGAAAATATATAAAGTTATATGTACATCTAATTTTTATCACCATTTTTTTGTTTCACTTTAGTAGATTGCACCACATCGACTGCAGAGTAACATTTTGATTTGACTTTGTAATTATTTCCCTAATAAAAAACAAAAACTACAATATTATGTGATGCAAGTAATCCTTTATTGAACATTATAGTTTAGTTTTCACTGAAAACACGTAACAAAACAAAATCCGATCACACAAACCCAAAGTTCTTAGTTTTAATGGCAAGCAATAGCTTCTGACGTAAAACACTCCTACTACTGTACAGTGGTATATATAGTCTCGATATGCATGTGTTAGCTGTGGGTAAATGGCCGTCATCAGCTGGTCTTATTGTAACCGAAGGCATCGGTTGGAAACCATCTTCACTAGCCGGCAATGCAGGGGAACCTGTCCAAAAATATACCTGCAAAAAAAAAAAAGTCTGATGAACATTTTGCATGTTCCTGCCATGACTAGGACTAAGTTTTAAATAATACATACATATTCTCATTTATTGGAAAGAAAATATTATTCCTGTATAAATAAAAATTATTACCATTTTAGGCACTATAAATTTGTTTTGAAAAAGTAAATAGTGCCCACAGCATGATCATTAATCTTGAATATGCAGTTCAACACAAAAAGGTTAGGATACTCTGTACAGCTTCTCATAAAAGTATATACATAATGATTTGAATATAAATCATGATGTAAAAGAGGATGAGATGACAGGTGAAGACATACTAAGACAACACTGTGAGGGAGATCAGAAGATTGAAAAACAGAGAAACTGAAGGAGTGGTGTAGTAGAAAAATGCTAAGTGTGTGTGGTTGCATAAGCTATTTAATGCATGCTTAGGTTGTTCGAGTGTGCCAGATGATTGAAAGAGAGATGTTGTGTATCTTTTGTATAAAGAGAAAGCATCACAAAGGAGAAGGTATGGGATATACAATGTGGTTTTCTACATGGCATATGTTGTATAGATCTAATTTCTAGATGAAGTAAATCTATGGAAGTAAGTTAGTGTATGCTGATGATGCAGTGATATTAAGTGAAAATGTAAATTAATTACATTCAACATTTGATGGGTTCTCTTACGTAATAGAAAGGATGAAAATTAAAGTAAGTTTTGTGAATAAGAGTGAGACAACGTGAGCTGAATGTGCAATTATAGTAAAAGGTTGAATAGTTGAACACATGGACAAATATGGAAGAAAGTAAATGGAGGAAACAAGTAAATACAAGTCGGAAAGTAGGTGGTGCAATATGGAAGGTTACAAAGAATGAAGAACTTAGAAAAAAGGTTAAAGCGGTTATCTATAATAGCGGTTTGGTTTCGACTCTTATGTATGTTAATGAGATATGGGTACAAAAGGAACCACAGAAGAGGAAGTTATCTAGAATGCAGTGGATATGGATCTTAGAAGTGTATGCAACAAGAGATGGATTGATAGGGTTAGAAATTCATGAATAATGAATGAACGTGCTATGACGGATCATCGCATGGAGAAAGGTGCATTACACTGGTTTGGGCAGTTAGAAATGACAGCAAAGAATTATAAAACATGTATATGTAGGTATGATTAACTGGTGTTGTGAAGTTCTGAAAAGTAGAAGTTAAAAGTAGAAGAGCATGTATAACAAAGTGCATGGAGTTAATAGTGGCGGAAGAAGTTTGCCTCGATAAGGGTGAATGAAAAAGGAGTTAGCAAGTTTGGACAACTAACTTTAGATAAAACTTTACTAGTTTATTTCAACTTTAAATTATAGTGTGTTGAAAATACATGCGAATATTATAAAACAAAACAATCAAATTTACTTATCTTAAAACAAGTATATGTATTAGATATTTTAGGTAACTTGTTAGTACAAAATTTTAGTACATGAAATTTAATATAATGAAGGTAGTTTAAATTATTAATTATATAATAGACCAATTTAATAATTTGTTATTCAAGAAATTAGTGTAGGAGTCAAATTCATAGCATTAGTACTTTAGACTGATGACATTTCCTAAACAAAATGTTTAACTTATTACTCTGAATTATATGAATATTATCTACATTACTATCCTTTTACATATAAATGTAAGAATTAATTTTAATTAAGGTGGATTGAATCTAACATTTACACTCATCAAACGCATTTGAAAAGTTACACTAGAATATGGTGGGTAAGGTTAGTACTTGACGTCATAGCAGAACTATTTTCACATCAATGCATCGTGATTGATGCGATTTCATTATGATAATTGGTTTATATATGACCGACTTGGACATAATAGTGTGGTAAATAAGCTTGATTGTCGTACAGCAAATTATTATAAAGACCCAAACTTGTTGACCTAAACATTTTCAGCTGTTAATTTGTTTACTAGTGTTTTGTTAATAAAAATTTTAAATATGCTTAATTGGTATATTTACTTTAACTATATAGAAAATGATAAATTAATGAGAATGACTTTTAAAGTTTGTTTCGAGTCAAGACATAAATTTTAAACATGTGAAACCATACTCTTCAGATCTGGTCGATTATTTTGTCTTAACACAGACTCATTAGCAGAGCTAGTCGTAGAGTGCCTGGTCCACATACTCAGATCGATATCAGTGTTATATACAAACTATTAAAACAAATTGGAAAATAGGAAGCCATCTATATTAACCACTTAATGTATGAATTAATGTTAAATTTTTGGTCAAGAAATTATCGAATTTTTATTAAGTGAAAATTTAGTGTTTATGCATAATTAAATTGAATAAAAGACATTTTCATTGGCAAGTGAATTTTGCTTGGAACCAGGATTTGAGTTAAAAAAATTTAATTTAAAAAAGGGAGGTCAAAAAAGAAACTGAACTTATTTTTTTTAAATTTATGACCTTGGAAAAAAATTTGGATCATTTCGAAACCCTTCTTTCGAAGCACAGCATGCTTCCACGCGACCTCGTTTTTGTACAGCAGTCGAGGCACGAATTTGGCAACCACCCTTTCCATCCTCAAATCTTCCATTAAAATTCGCTGAACTGAACTCCAAGTCACTCCAGACAGCTCCTCAACTTCTTCAATGTTCCATCGTCAATCTACCAGGATGATTCCGTGAATTTTTTCAACATTTTCATCGATTCCGGCCGTGGAAGGACGACCAGAGCGAGGTTTGTAGTCAATTGTAATTTCACCTCTTTTGAAACAGGAAAACCACTCCTACACTTGAGTTTAACCAATAGCATCATCCTTGATGGCCGTTTTTAAAATTTCAAGAGTCTCTGTGCCAGTTTTTCCAAGCAAGAAGCAAAACTTTACGGCCACGGGCTGTTCACGAGAATCAGCCATTGGAAAAAAGACAAGCACACAAAACAACTTCGATTCTTTATTCAAACAATTAATGTAATATCTTTTTCGTTGGCATGTAACTTTTATATTTTCTAATAACCGCTTGCACTTTTGTTGCTGTAATGTTTTGCAATAATTATTCCATAGAACTACATGCACTTGTAAGTAGCCTAGATAATTTACTTTTTCATTACATCCTTTTTTGCATAATACATTAGCATGTATTTCTAGTTTTCCAGACTAGTGATCAAATCTACAATCAATAGACGAAACGTTTAGCAAGAACGAATAGTAGTTTATCTTCAATCCAGTCCAAATATTTTTCTGGCTGATATTCCCAAAGAAAATTAACAACAAATAGTATTTGTTTCTCCACAACAGCCAAACTTCTTGTTTGTATGTATATATAATAAATATATGAAATTAATATTGGTCTTATTTATCAATTATTGTTTACTTTATTTTTAAATGTTATGTTACTTAAAAAAGTTTGCCTTTACACTAATAAGACACAAATTATATACATATTATAAAAAATTAAAACTAAAAATTTAACTGATTATGATATACCATGAAGCATGGCACGGTGCATAAGCCAACATTGTAATTTCTGCAATAGTAACTTGTCTCTTTTCTTTTTTCCTCCTTTTTGCTGCAACAAACAGCGCAGTAACTATGTACATACAAATTGACGAAGAAAAATATTTGAAACAATATTTTGAAAAAAATATATATTTTACTTACTAAATCTTGACGTTCCAGATGTGTCATCTTCTCAACAATGGACCACAGCCAGCGTTTAAACTTCACTAGCCGCTCACCGCTTTCTCCAGATTCATCATTGAAAGAAGTGTATGAAATAAGGACTGATACGTTGATGTCTCCTACACCATTTAATAGTAACCTAAGATCTTCTGAGGTTAATCCATCTAATGATCCCGTAGGCAGTACATCATATACACCAGTTCTTAGACTCTATAATAATTAAACACATGGATTAATTACATGTTAAAATTTCTTAAATAACAATTTAAAATAAAAAAAAATCTGATAAATTATTTTAATTAACCACCAAACATTTAGTTATCGCCTTTGAAGATGTCCATTGCAAAAGTGGATGAAACGTTGACACTTATCAGAACTCTTACATGGTTTCCACCCAGAAACATATTTCCAAAACGACAAAATTTTGCACATCATGTTATCCAATAAATGGGTTCCACAAGAAGACTTTCATGACAACTTTACATGTGTTTAGTTCTAAGTTATATTTAGTCTGTTTATTCTAGGTGTAGTTAGTTTTCAATATTTATTAATATATTATTACAATGTTCCAAGGCATACATATATGTCCATATCTTTTTAAATTTTGCACCTGCTAATAACCTAAAATTACCACATATTGAAACTCTCAGGTAAAGGGTGTCAGTCTATGTAAAATAAGTAAGTTTTTGTGAGTATATCAAAGTAATTAAAGCATCTAGAAGGCAATTGATCTCCCTATCAGTTTACATCTATCACATACAACCATAGGTAAAATTTGTTCGCAACAAGACTTAGCATTCAAGAAAATACTGAGTGTTGAACTGTTGTATTTGTCTTTTACTGCAAAAAGCTGGTGGTCTTTTGAAATTGTATTAAAATATTTACTTGTCCATATTTAGAATTAAAGTTTATTAAAAACTGTAATTGAATTATATTTTAAAATATCCTAAATTTTTTTTTATTAATTTTTATTTTTTTGAGTATGCATTCATATATATTTTTTAAATATCCTAAATCATAAAATGTTAAAAACCGTAAGTAGTAAGTTCAGGTTTAATCTAAACCCAAATTTTACAGGAATCTAAATTATAAACATTTAGTTATTCGCAATGCAGAAAGGCAGATTTTGTTGTTATAGTCCCCAAAATGATATTTCAGAAAATGCTAGACCAATTAAAACAAAATTTGGAAACCTTACTATTAAATTTATACAGTTCAGCTCCAATTAAATTTTGAAAATACGAGACTCATACCTCCTTAAAAAATAGAAATTATGGAAAACAAAAAAGGGTACAAAAATGTTCAGTATGGCATAACTCTAAAACTGACCACACATTTTAGTAACACTGTGCTTCAAATATTTTCTCAATTATGGAGGTTCAAATTTCAACACTACTCATAACCACCATTGAAACTACTTATTTTAGTGTGAGGTCTAATGGAATAAGTTGTGAAGATTTTTTGACAACTGGTAGTATCCAGTAGAATTATTTTACAATATAAAGTTTTTGAGTATACATTCATATATATTTTTTAAATATCCTAAAACGTAAAAGGTTATAAAAACAGTAAGTAGTAAGTTCATGTTTAATCTATACCCAAATTTTACAGGAATCTATATTATAGCATTCGGAATTTCTCCATAATAAATATTAAAATGTGTGAAGAACAACTTTATGGTTATAGACTTGTGTGATATAACATTAGAGCTGAGAGGGAAAGAATATGGTAAAACAAGGTTAAAAGCATGCTCAATAACTTTAAAAGTCTCCCGATATCCCCAAATCGTAAATATCAATTTTTAATTTAATAGCCACCAATGTGGAAATACTCCCATAAATGCTGTAACATAGTTGAAAATAAAAATGCAAAAACTCTTACAGACATCTACATTAGGGAAATCACCCCAAGGATACCAATAAAGGGAAATCAAATTAACACAATTTTATAGTGTAAATCTTAGAATGTCTAAGCTTCCTTTATATACTTGGCTTCACATACATCCTCCCGAATAATCTATGCTAAGCCTAGCAAACTTGGATCAATTATATACCATGACCCTTTGCAACCAATACATCTGAATTTTCCCAAACACCAACTCTTAGTAAATTATAATCGCCAAAAGAATTAATGTTGTTATGATACTAACCTAGTACCCTTCCTGAACATATTTGATAGATTCTAAGAAACAAATATTTTATAAACTGCTATACTCACTTCTAAAGCCTTTTCTTGTGCTTTAATCATTCTGTATTTCGCATATTTTCTAACATAATCATACACATTGGCAGCATTCACCTCGATGTCTTTTCCACCGGGCATCAATTCAACATTACCACCACCTTCTTCTGCACAAAGGTCAATGCTAAAACTGAGGTCCAAGGCTGTGAACATATTTGTGCCATCCTTAGCTTCCGCATCAACAACCAGCTGCCGCAGAGATTCGTACACCACAGGATCAAAGAAAGCCAAGTCGTGGAACTTGATGGGCCTTCCAAGTATATGTTTCAAGACATGCCTGGTGAGGAATATTGGACACAGCTCATTTTGAAGTAGGCAAAGTCCAAGTAACCTAAAAAGCAAAACTCAAATTAAAAAAAGGTCAAAGGTTTACTCAAAGTTTAAAAGTCTTAAATGTAAATTTTGAAGACAACTTTATTTAAAAAGTAGTGCTCTAGAGCTAAATTTCTTCTCATTTTTCTTAAAACATTTTAAAAACACATCAGAAAAAAGTTATCAATTTTGGTGGGTTGTGGATTCAAGAACGTAATATAACTTAGATTAAATGACATTGATTTTCATTCTCCCTTTCATGATTTATAAAATAAAAAATATTGTCGTTCCACAAATTTTTTAATATATCCATAATATTGCGACCGATTACGACCACACTAGGTTATTCTCAAGCTAAACAATTAATTAAAACTGCAACCGACCTTTTGAATCAGTGAAGGCAATAACACAACTAACCGATGTCACCAGACCTACTAACTGCAGAACGAGGAATTGGTCTGTTGGGGATAATTTTAAATAGGGGATTGGAGGTGAAATTATGGGATTCGTTGAGGTTAAGAATAGGAATGGATCGACTGCTGAAATATATATCAAGGCATTCGGCAACATCCAATTTCTTACCCTTGGGATATCTGTGAAGGATGATAGGATTATTAGGATTAGGTCAAGCTAGAGTCATCAGTGGCATATTTGATGCTGCGAATGTTTTCCTTAAACCGTGTGTTAGAAGTCCAGTCCGCCCTACATACTCTGCTCCATACCCACAGAGTATGAGATACACCCCACTGTTAGTTTTGGGGTCAAGCCGGTATTTGTTCTTCCATAGACAACCGTTCGGGCTGTTCAAAGAAATTATCATTAAACAAGAAGAAATTCTGCTTTAAAGCGACGTGTAAGCAGTCCATTGTACAAACAACCTCCTCGGATGCATCACATCTATACAGGAGGTCACCAACGAGATTAAGGCATTCTGACACTGGTACAGAAATGAAAAGATAACTTATATCAGAAGACTATCATCGACCTTAAAATTACTGGACACTAGCTTTCTAGAAAATTCCTTGAGTCTTCTATTTAGTAATATAGTAAGTCTATGAGCAAAAGTGCATTTGTAAGACACAACAGACTTCATGGGGCAGCCTTCTTTCTAACCAAACCCACTATCACAGTCCTGCCAAGGAAGCTCTGATCTGTAATTTCATGTATCAATTGTTTAGGAAGTTCTAACTAGTACATTAGCTTAAGAATCACAAATATTTTTGCTTTATGATTATGCACATTTTTCTAGAAGTTTCCCACTAAATTTCTGTTATTTATATAGGTTTCACACTATACCAGTAATTTAAAAACTATTAATGAAGCTAGTTGTAAAAAGTGTCACTATCAACTCCCTCATAAAATGGTTATTTACATTACTAGTTGAGCAAGTGCACTTTTTTGCCAAGGAGGATATTTACAGTTATGGTTATAAAAACATTTTAGGCTAAAAAAGAGTTACCGATATTTTTCTAATTCACAGAATTACTAAACATAATGCCAAATAGTAAATTATGATGATTGTAATGCAAGTCCGTATAAATTAAAAATTGTATGCGCTACTGAAAGTGAAATCGAAGAGGCTGCCAATATTAAACAGAATTTGATACTACCAAAAGTTTGGAAGTATTTATGAAATGGTGTACAGCAAAAGTCATTGTGAAAATAACCTTCATTACATTAGTAATGCTACATTAGTATCCTAGCCGCGTAAGAATTATTTACACGCTTAACAACCAAGTGACATCAAACGTCTCACTTAAGTTAACATACATGTTGCTCGAGTAATAAACGTCATTTCCAAAATAGGTAATAGAAAAAAAAAATTTGAACAAATTCAAATCAATAACTACAATAAATAGTTTGTTAACTTATTATTGCATTTTCTGTAAAGGTTAAGATCTATTAATATGTACTTCTACATGGTCGAATTTATTTAAAGGGCAGTTAATTTTTGTGCAAGATGTGACAAATTGATAACTCGTTTATGAGTGAGGTCTAATGGAATAAGTTGTGAAAATTTCTTGACAACTGGTAGTATCTAGTAGAATTATTTTAAAATATTAAGTCTTAAAAACTATTTTAAATTTGATAAAAAGAATCCTGTGAATAATGTTAATTTGTAACTAAACTTAAAAAAGAGAAATCTGATGGCTTAACGTATTTGCTATGTAAATTGACTGGTTCTTAATTATCGTTAAGTGAAAAGATAGGATTCAAATTGAAATATCTTTTTAAAATAATTGTGTGGCTAAAGTACGAAGGATCAAACTAAGTTCAAGTTATATGTTCTTATTATAGGCTTAAACAAAATGGAGCAACACTACACAAAACATATCTCACTGAAAACTTAGGCAATCTTCTGTAGAAGACAGTGTAAAACATACATTTTCAAAATAATAAGTGACAAAAACATTGAACTTAAAGAAACATATATTCACTGATGATTAACAATCCTTATTGGTTGGTCCATTTCTAATGTTGTACGTAACAGTTTTTTTTAAGCATATTTACGATAATTGCAAATTTATTGTAATTAGTAAGATATTTAATTCTTATTTATAAATTAACATATTATTTATATAATTGGATTCTGTCTTGTACGTAATATAAATAATACAAAAATTAATATTGTACACACCTTCCAACATTTCGGAAAGCGTTCAGTCGCTCGTAGGTGGCTCTACCCTGTCGTGGTGCGTAGAAACCCCTCTTTCCTGGACAGTAGAACAGCGGGGCATTGTCCTCCTCGTCCGGTGGGGCTGCCTCGTCCTGGGCGGTACCCTCTCCACCTGCAGAACGACCAGAATTTTTCCGTGATGAACATCCCCTATCGGATAGCGTAAATACATCCAATTCTAAAATAGAATTAACTTTACTATTTACATTTAAAAGACTAGCTAATACCGATCGGGAGCCCTGAAGGTTAGTACCACATTAGAACAATAGCAACGCTATGTTGTATGATTATAGAGATTTTAAAATGTGAATCACACATGTTTCGAGACGGTGGAGCATAAACCAAATTATTTTATAGGTTTACATATAACGTTTTCTGTGGCTGATGTGTGAAATGTGTGTGTGTGATTTTAAGTGTTTAATATGTTTTAAATATCTCATAAATTCATTGTCTATCATGGCATTAACAGTTTCTACAAAACCAAAAAGGAAACCTTATCCCAGGTTAACAACAAGCAACAAACAATGCACATATAATCTATTGCAAATCTAAAAGTTGACTCCAGGAATTTATGTTCCCTATTCTTTTAATTTTGATCAAATGACATCTACAAGATATGAAAGTGGATCTTTTAGTCAAGTTTTTGATTATATTTAATAGATATGACTGCTAACATAATCTAACAGATGATATTAAATTTTAAAATTTCTACTCCAAAATGCACACTGTTACAAAGATATAAGAATGTCACCTTTTATTTTTGGACTTAACGAAAGCCCATGTTAATATGGAAGAACCTCATAACTGCTTCCTTAATGGAAACCACCTACACATTTTATTTCATGATTATAAGGAACTATCCTTTGGTAGCATATTGTGTTGCTCAAGTGTATTATCGTTCAGCCATCTCTATGTAAACTAAAGATAAGGGTAATTAGGTATTAATTTATTTAAAAATATTATTTAATCTAACTAGGAGTACCCGGTACAACTTCCTCACTAAAAGAAATGTAAAAGATTTTGTTTTAAATTTAAAAGCACAGAAATTTGCAGAAATACTTATTGAAGTTTAACCATGAGTTTGACATTTCAATTTAATTTCACAATTGTTGACCCTTCTGTATCTGTAGTGGCTAACTTGAAGTGATTACACTATAGACTCACAGATTCGCATCCGAAATTGTGATAATCAATGTCATTCCTTATTGTTATGCAACAAGATGTGTAAGTAGTTACCATTTGCAATGTAAATATGATGTTATTACAAATTAACATGAGAATTCCTATGTCCCAAAATAACAGGTGACACACAGTAAGAAGGTTATGGCACCATGTATAATACATTTGTTCCATGGTTAAAATGTTCCTTTTACAAACCACAAAATATAGTAGTATATTTTTATTAGTAAAGTATTGTACATTTACCTAGTTTGATACGTTACTGTTCGCACTTTAATTTTTTTACAAAGGACCTATTTGCTATGAGCAATATATATTATACTTGCCTGTGGATACTCTAATTTTCTCTATTTGTTCAGCGCAAAAGACATTATTACAACAAACGATAAACAAACACTCAAGAAAAATTTCAGCCATGGAATACTCTGTACTTCAAGAGATTATAAGGTTGTAAAATAAATAAATTTGCTTAATGGATAAAGGCTGAAAATTATAATGAAAATCAGTTAATTTTGTTTCACCCATTATACCTCAAGTTGCCCCAATGAATTTTGCACTTAAGGTAAACATTGGTGTCTTATCAAAAATAAACATGGGTGATGGAGACTTGTACAACTAAAGTTACAATCTCATATTTCTGGACTACCCAAACCATTTTTCTAATTTTAGAATTGAACAAATGGGCGTATGTACAACTGTGCTGTAGAAAATTGGGCGCAGGGGCAAATAAGGTACGAAATTTAAATATGCTTATACAAATAATAATCACAATACATTTTTTAGTATTAATATGACTATTAACATTGATGTATTTTAAAAGAAGAAATATTTTGAAATCATTTAAACATAGATGATTTTTATGAGAAGTGCGGTGAGTTGTATCATTGTAAATTAAAATATGCTTATACAGTTAATAATCACAATACATTTCTTAGTATGAATTTGATTTTATTAACATTTTAAAGGTGGCCCCATTTTGATATCATTTAAACATAAATGATTTTAGAGAGGTGGAGAGAGTTGTATCGATGTAATTTCCAATTTTGAAAGAGGAATTTGTTTGAAAAACAATGTATCATTTTTACTGTTCACACTATTAACAAAATAGATCCAATTATTAACAGCTGCACAACACTGGCTAGTTGTGTATTATGAGTTCCCTAAAAAACCCTATTCCCTTTGGAACAATGAATAGAGCAATACTCACGGGTAAGTATGGTATTTTGTTAGAAATGGAAATAATTCCATAGGCCACCTAACCCTCTTGATAGGGATATTTTTTACGAAACCAAACACATCGCAGTTATTTTTTTAAATTTAATTGTTACTTAAAGAATCATCACCAGTTAACCAGGGTTTACTGCAGTGTCTTTCCCATGTAGTGGATTTTCTTGCCACCCTTGCATACACGAAATGTATACGATGTGAAAAACACAGTTCACAGAAGATTTAAGGTGCTCACACCAACTTTTTACAAATACAAAATTGAAAAGAAGTATGAAACACATATCTTCTCAAAAATAAATATGTATTATTATTTCAAATAAGTAGTACAGTATTGTATCTCAAATAAATAGTCTAATTATATCGTACAAAAAAGGATTATCCTAAATTCTGTTACTACCCAGTATAGAATAGCTGTTATAATTTTTTTAAAACATGCATTACTTAATTCAAATACACTACTTACGCATCAGTTTAGAAGGATTGTTATATGCAGCTAGTATACTTGGCAAATAAATATTAAGATTTTTTTTTTTTGTTTTTTTTGTTACTCAAAGAGCACAAGTAAAATACATGTGGTTTCAAATGTGTAGTGGTTCATTACTCTCTCAACCAGTCACCAAAATCAAACAAAACCACCTTTATATCTTCAACCATTATGCATTTACTTGAACATGCTAGGTACAAGATTCTTACGGAGGGTAGACCATACTTAAATACTTGTGGTAACATGCAGCAAGCTAGTTTTAATCCTGTCCCTTACATGCTCCATAGAATTATAATTATCCACTAGTATATGCGTGTTTTAGGGTATCTAGGATTTTTGCTTAAAAGCTGTGACATCATGAATGACTACAATACTTGGAGCTGAGGCATTTTTCACATGAAGAAAGAATTATTACAATACATTTTAAAGATACAAAGATAATAAACTGTACTATACTAAGGTTAGGAATGTTTGAATCATACTGAATAATTGTAATAAACTCATTTTCATTTGGTAAGAGTCTACATCACTGAATAGCAAAATTTAAATCATTCAAGTTTATGGAGAGTTGGGAATTAAATAAATTACCAGTGGTTATTTGTTGATTTTAATTTATCTTAATTTGTAGTGGAATTGTTCAAATGTCCATGAGTAAAGACTAAGGATATTTGCATGGTATCTCATAGTCATGTTTAAGAGTAAACAGAGTTTAAATATGTCAATGTTAGAAATGTACAGTTGAAGAAAATTAAATTTTTAAGATATAGCTGCAGTAAGTCAGTAGTGTTATGCACAATATAACACTAGGTGACAATAATACCTGATCCACCCATTCCTCTTATTTGATATAATTTTTGCTTTCTCTGAATGCAAAAGCTGGTAGAGAAAGTACAATATTAAGGAATAAATCTTCCAGATTTCTGATTATTTACAATTATATATGTGCCACCAATAAACTATAAATTCCATTTTTAAAAGATTAGTATATGTCAAGAACTGATTAGATTTTGGGAAATTTGGATAATTTAAAGTTTTCTTGTTTAATATGGAATTTTCAAATAAAAAACTATTTGTAATTCCCTACATATAATGAAAAACAAAAGAAATTAATGAGAAATAGCACCACTAATTAAAATGAGGCTACAACCCAATACAGTGGAAATCGCTTATAACGGACTTCGAGAGACCAGGACCAATTATAGCAAAGTATCTGTACTATGATAATTTGAATAAAAGGAATAAATTCAACAAGGATTTAAACAAACATACATATTCCAAAAACATACTTATAGTATAAGTACTAACCAATGAAGCCAAAACCCTGACCCCCTGGGACACTTATACAATTTTGTGTGAATATTGTCTGCTAAAAACGAGTCAACAAAAATATTTTTGTTAGAACTTGGGGTCACCCACTCCTAAGATACGGGCAGCCAAACATTCCATAGTACGCATTTTTTACGGCTTCCAGGCTTGCTTTGCACAGCTATAACTTTTGATCCAATCCACTTTTTTAAAATGCAGATATTTTTATGATCTATTTAAATATGGTCTTCTCATGTTAAAAAATCAAGATAATAATGAAAATTATATTCAGATGTTAATTACTCAAAAATATATTTTTTTAATTTTTTAAACTTTTTATATATCTTTGCTAATCTGTTTTGTAAGTTCTGTAAAAATTTGAATTTGGGCTGACAATGGGATCAGTCGCTATAAATTCTTGAGTGTTTCACGGTACAATAGCTACAGGCGACTCTATACTTATGTGCACGCAGACTATACCTACAACACAACTGAGATTTAGATCTGTGATGCAATACTTAATTTATTACTTGATTTTACAAATATAAATTAATTAAAAATTGGCTGTCCGTATCTCAGGAGTGGGTAACTCCAAGGTCAAACTAAAATATATGTGTAGGCCCTTTTTTCGTAGACAATATTCACACAAAATTATGTAAATATCCCAGGGGGTCAGGTCATTTTTCGACATTTTTTTGATGAAGAGAAATGGAATGACTCATAATATCAATAAAAAAACAAATGTTTGCAATTGCATCATTTCAATTCGTATCCGTCAATAGGTTGGCAGCTACTGGCAAAAAATATTTTTTCAATAAAAGGTGTATAGAAAAATTTAGGACAATTCCTCAATGCTTTAAGGCAATATTTGGCTATAAGTTGCAACTTTACATCACTGTGAAAATTACCTCTAACTTTATCTTTTTGCTTCAAATAAAAAAACAAATGTTGATTTTATATAATGTAAAAATATGCTTTTAATTTAAAATTTCAGATATTCAAAAAAAAATTGCTTTAAAACATCCCTTAGAATTGCTTTATTTTAAAACTTGTTAAAAGTGTGGACATGGTGTTGTCAACCAGTATGCCAATAATTTGAATACCTATTTACATTATTGAGTTACGATGTACGCAGATAGATTTGTTCTTTTTATCCAGTGTAGTTTATCAGTAATGGTGGGTAAAATGTTTATAAAACCAACTCAAATAACAACTTTCTTCTACAGATATATTGAAGGTGTGAAACTAGACATCACTAAGATACTTTAAAACTATCTTGAATACAACCAGAATAGTAGTATCAGAACCTAATGCAAATTTAATTTTATTAAAACAACAAAATAGTGTCAAATATATGTTTAAAGTAAATGCTGAAATACTTCAAGTTCTAATGTAAGTAGTTATGTGTAATAAAAGTACATAGATGAGACTATATCACCTTTTCTACAATTTGGTCTGTCCCAAAACAGTTGCTTAAAGTTAGAATACAGGTAACGCATTATTAGGACCTAACCGAATAGATAAATGTGTTTCTGTTTTCCTTCATCGCAAAAAATTAATCATATTAATGATATCTCTGATGAAGTATTATTCCTTCAAGGACATTTGAAAATATTACCAAAAAGTGTTCTCTAAACTTTTTCGTTCACCCACATTAGTTTTCTGAATAATTAATTTTTGTGCAATTATAGTAGGAGTTATTTCTATTTTAGAATGGAAACCAAAACATATACCAAATATATAATTAAATCAACGAAGCAAAGAAAATGTAAAACAAAATCAGTAAATAAGGAGGCAGTAACAAAATAATCTGAATTATCATAACATGTAACACAAGCAGTTTTAACCCTTTGCACTCGAGGCCTTTTTCACAAGGGCGAACCAGCAACTCGAGACAATTTTAGTTATATTAGGGAAATATTTTACAGGTACATGAAAATCATTTTATACTCAATAAAACTTATACAAATAACTAAGCTACGCTAAGAATTGGCTAAACACGTCGGAAATAAACATATCGAGTTCCAAACAGCCCGGGCGCCGTAGCGGCACCGCTCGCACGCATTAAACACCCTGGGCGCCGTAGCGGCACCGCTCGCACGCATTAAACACCCCGGGCGCCGTAGCGGCGCCGCTCGAGTGCAAAGGGTTAACCATTCAAAGATATTTAAATTAAGTGAATATGTACATGTTATTACTGTAATTATTATTCACATATTTATATCTGAGAATCTGGACCCAAAAGCTTAAGTTGCCAATTCTTAAAACTGTTCCGTAGCATATGCTGTATTAATATTTCCTCTAAGAGAACAAAATGAGAATTTGAAAAATACCATTAATGTTAAGTTTAACACAGTAAAGTTTAGGGGTAAAGTGAAAAAATATAAAGTTGCTCAAGGACAATGCTAACTTGAATGGTAGTAAATTAAAAAGGACAATAGACATTCCAAACAAACGACAACACATTTGAGACCTATCTAGTCCAAAAATTAATGGTACACCAGTTACCTCTTAATTATACTAGATGTTTTTGGTCAACACCTTTAAATAACTTCAAACTTATGTAGTAAATCAGTTTTAAAGTAATTCAGATTATTTTTATAATATCTAACATATATGTATAGTACTCATCCATTAGTGTCTTTTTTTTTAAACCAATTAACTAATCTAAAAAATAAATAGTATATAATAAATATAAATAAAAAAGGTATGAATCCAACAAAATGACTTAAAACTATCAAAATATTTAAGACAATAAAGGATTATCGTACTTGAGCAAAGCATATGTTTAATAAATGTAAGGCAAAATATAAGCAAAACCAAGCAGCCGAAGTTAGTGTCGGCAAATTAGTTAAAATAAAAAGTAATTGCAAAATTAACAATTAATAAGGAACAAAACAAAAATATGCCCCAACATCCATGTAGTTTTTCTGTGACGTCACATACCAAAATGCTCTATAACGATACAAACCTAATAGGGCTTCCGACGTGATTTCTTGTGAATTAGAACTAGCTAATATAAGTTCAACAGCCTCTTCTACTTTTACTCTTAATAACTCATCTGACGAAAGCAGAAGCAAGAGCTGAGCTGGTGAAAGATCTAACAGCATGCCAGTAATTCTACCTGCAAACGTTGGATGGATCAAATACACCTGAAAAGAAAAATATATATAATAGTTTTGCCTATTAAAATGTAGATAAGGTAGGATTAATGCGACCCAGAAATTAACGACTGAAACTTTGGAATAGTGTACAGCCTTAAAATATGCAGCTAATGATACAACCTGTTATTACTGTTGAAGTTTCTTTAGTCCTCATTTGAATAAATTATGGCTCTTAGTTACACTTTTAATATGTTGTATGAAATAAATATTTTTGTAGATAGCAGTAGTACCCTCTTGCCCTGCACTAAGTTTATACCTACAGTTTGACATGGACTCAAATTAACTGTTGGAACTAGTGCAAGATACTCTATAATATCTAATTCTCAATGCTTGCTGTAAAATTCTTTTTGTTTTTTAAAAGGTTAAAACATTAACTTTTATATAGTATTTAATAGTAAGGGATAAAACAAATATTACACAAATAACATCTCATAACAGCAGAAAATAGTATATTCTTTAAGTAACAGTTTGATAAACAAGTTACATTATTTTTGATTCTAAATTTCGGCAAAAATTAAATTAAAGAAATTTTACTAAAAAAGGAAGCTGCAATTTTGACAAAATAATATTTGTTAACTATAATTTCTATTAAAAAATTTATACCCAACAAAATATATTTATCAAACTTTAAGTAGATATGAACAAATAAAATTTACATCAACTTGTCAGTTAAGGTTAGGACGCTTGTCACCATATATTTTGTTATCAATAATACTCTAATGACTGAAATCTTCTCATTTGAAATTAGCCATAAAACAGAAGATACATAAATGTTTAATTTTAATAATTATCAGTCCTATAGCAAGAGCTCTATGTGTCTCTATATAGTAGTATAACTAGCCTGTTTTTTTTATGAAATTCAAGAGAAAGAAAGTATTTTAAAACAGCTAAAATTGTAAATAAGACTTCGTTAGTGTAAATTGTTATTAAAATAAGCCTGACACAAATTTGTTTTTGTAATTAAATCACTATGGTCTGCTTTTTAATATGAATAATTCAAATAACTATGTATCTTCTAATAAGAATATGTTGCTTCCTTGGTCGTACATAAATGTGTAATTTTAATATTTGATGAAATCAAACATCAAGCAAAC
>JAWQRN010000216.1:0-33947 GCA_033557685.1 Sperchopsis tessellata
ATTATAACAGTGCAATCTCACTTTTTGCATCGAATGGGCATTGACAATAATTCGAAAATTACCATTGCATGAATTCAATCTTTTCGATATCGGTTGAAAACATTTGTTGGTAACATAGTCACTGAAATTCAATCTGTTATACCTCCAATTGAGTGGAGGCGAGTTTAAACAAGAGATATCCTTGTATACTGTGGGTCTAGATATCCTGTCTCCATTTTTGGTCGAAATTCTAGAACTTTTGTGTGTCATTGAGAGTTCGTGTCACTAGAGGTTGCCTAGGTATCACTTGTTAAATTTTCCCTTTCATCACGAACTGGAAATGACTTAAAAAGTTAACCATTTCCTGGACACAATGAGTGTTCACAGGGCATTACCTCTCAAACAAAAATTCTATTTTGCTTTTTTCGAATTGTAATCTTACCAAATGAATTGCTGAATATTACCATAAACTATATTTGCATCCAGACGTCCAAGCAGTTTTTGCTCAAATGTTCTGAAGTGTTTCTGTTCGTTAGATGATTTGCTGATATCTGTGGAATTCTCGTACCTGCTCTCATTGTTTTCCATAATCTATAACACATTTCATGGGAGATTTTCACAAACATTGCTTTATTCGGTCCAACTCTTTCAAAACTGTTGGAGTGAATTATGGTGTTCCATTCACTATAGAGTTGTAAATATTTTTTATTTTTGGGAAATTTTTATTTAGATTTCATTTAGATTACTTGTTTCAAATCTTAATGTGAAAATAACAGGTCTCTACGACCTTTAATAACTTATAAATATGATGTCAAAGTAGTCAAATTCCCAGTTGCAGGTAATACTATGTGCTAATATTGTGACATCACAAGGGGCCATAGCGATTGTATTTTGTATATCTATGAACCAAAAAAAAGTATAGTCGTCTCGTTAGCTTAGTGGATAGGTACTAGGCTACTAAGCGTGGGGTCTCGGGTTTGGGCACCAGAGGCGGCCGGCTTTTTGTGATTAGGGAAAAGTCTTTGTGGTGCTCATCTTCCGGCAGGGACGTAAAACTGTGGGGCCCGTGTATTGTAGGTAAAATGAAGACCATGTGCACGTAAAAGAACACAATTCCAGTTGGAACAATGGATGCGGCAAAATTCCCTGGTGTGGGAACCTAATCCCTAGTATCGATGATTGGCCATAGCAGTGGAAATAGGCCGACGTTAAATAAACATAACAACAACAATATGAAACAAAACAGGTAAAGGAGCTAGGCAAGATTTGCTGTGAAAAAATTACACAATTATTGTTATATAATTTGCGTCATAATGAACAACCTCATGTCTTTGTATCTAACATTGCTATCAATAGGGGTAATGATATAGAAAAGACGCTACAAGCTGGTTATCCATTCTGACTACATGTTAAGTCACAGGTAGCACCCAAATTCAAATGTTAAAGATAACTTTTGTAAATTAATTTTTAATTTTATTAAAACTTTCATTATGTAATATAATTAAGAGGTGTATGTCTCCATTGTCTCGCAGAAATAGAGGTGCTAAACTTTTGATAGCCTATCTTTGCCTATTTGTGTGCTTTGCTACTAAAGCCTTTCATGTTGAGCTTGCTTCTAATCTCACCACAGAAACATTGCTTGCAGCTTTTTGTAGATTCATTACTCATAGAGATCGCTGTACAGACATGTATATAAATAGATTTTAAGGAGCATAATCAGAAAATGTCTTCAATATGGTTCAATTAAGATATTGGTTTTACAAGATGTCGGCCAATAGTCCAAAACATGTTAAGATTTGTTTTTCGCAAAAAATTCAGCAGTTCAAAAGCGAGTGTATTATTACCTGTAAAACTTACTGTGTTTGATCAGATTTCAAAAAGAAATAAAAGGTTATAATTTTAAAAAAAATAATAACTACAAAAAATTGATTGATATCCAAACAAAAATAATTAAACAAATACAAATATAATCAATTTTTGATACTAAATTTAAAACAATGCAAGATTAAAAAAATACACAAAAATAAATTAACCTATAGATAAACATTCAACATAATTTTCCAGAATTACAAATACACAGGTGCCTAGATATACTGTAAACAGTCCATCTCACAGTGAGTCAACTATCACATATCAGCTTGTAGATAAAGAACTTAAAGATAACAAAGATGAATTTCGCACATTATCATATAAGAGTAAGCCTAGGGAATCTGACATTCTTGGTACCGGAAACAAAAGTAAGTAAGTCAGTTTATCGATATATCAAATGCATATTGACACAAGTTCAGTTCAGAAAAACAATTCTTATAAACTACTGGCTAATATATATATATATATAAAAACCAAACAAAATAGTACTATTAAATAGCCAAAGTCGTTGATTAAATATCCATTTAAAAGATAAAATACTTTTGAGGTGAAAAATCGGGCAACACATTAAAATATGTTATCGAAAAATTGTTGACACTGTGTCTAGATCTCGTCAGTCTTAGGTAGTTGAGGTATATATTTGATATGTTTCTTGTATTATACTAAAGTTAACTTCAACATTAACTCTCACAATACGTTTGTGATTTGAGAGTATTCTTACAGCAAGATCAGAAGACCTTAAACCACCAATGCAGATGATATTTGGGAATGGAAAAGACCGTAGTATGCCATTATTATAGCATCATCTGACTCAGCGATTTTAAAAAAATTTTAAAACCATATGTTCCAACCTTAAAAAACGGGCCCACATGGACTTCTAGAGACTTAACAGCAACCGGGTTATCAAAATCAAAATTTCTCAAAGACAATTGTTATGTCTTATCTGATGTCAAGGACAATCCATTAAAAATAAACCATAATGAAACCCCAAAAACAGCAGCATCCATAAAACCAAATAGGTCGGCAATATTTTGTGATCTACTAAACACTGTGGTAAACATGACCGATCTCAAACCGGTGTTAGCTGGATCATTCACTTAATGGTATTAGGTATTTTACACTACTATCAGGATCAAACTTGTGATTATCAGTCTTATACAATTTATATAAAAACTATAATAAAGCTTCCACAGTTACTTACTATATAACATCTATTTTCTGGTGGAGACCATGAAGAAGCTCTGAATTCCTACACTACAAGGTTTCCACCTGGAGATACATCTATTGTATAAAAAATTCCATTAATTGACATACATATAACATTTGACTGTTATATTATTATTTTGGCAAAATTAATTTTCGAACATGCTATAGGTACAAACATATCTAAGATTATTTTCACTGCCATATAAATGTTGCAACGATTAGTAGAAATCTGAATTTAATTATTTTAACACTCTTATTTAAAAATTGACTTTTTTAATAATATAATAAATATATAATAACAATAAAATTGTAATAATAATAGAAATATAATAATAATAAAAATATTATAAAATAAAAAATATAATCGTAAAAAATATTTAATAATGTTATATGTTTTTACATCTATTTAAAATAGCAGATTTTGCCAAATCTCTTTGAATTTTGCTTTGCCAAAATATGTCATCTTCTACAATTTCTCCTTTATGTATTACAAAATGGCAAAAGAGACATCCTATTATATGCAGTTGCCCTTGATTCTGTATAAAATTCAGAATTGAAATAGATTTAAATTAAGACAAATAAATAACTCATATCTGGTAATAATAATTATAAGAACCTTTTAATTTTCTCACTCCATTGGCAGAATTGGCCACTTTATATGGATACTTAATTTCCGCAATTTAATTTCCCAGCTAAAGCTAAAATTATTATTTATTAAGATATAAAAACAAAATATAATCAAAACTTACCATGTTGTGATGCTCTGAGGTACTCATAATCTTTATCATCATAGAGACCACACTGGTTTATATTCTCTCCACCATTATATATTCTCTAAGGTGCTGATAAAGCCTTGTCTTCATTTCACATACAAGGGTGAAGGCCCAGAAAGTCCAGTTTTATTTTATTTTTTAACTAGTTTATCCTGAACATGAGGTGTGGTGCCTAGAAATGGGTCCTTTTTTCTTATTGATATCTTCACAAGTATTGATCCATGTGGACGGTTTATTTTAATTACTCATTGCTTGTATGAGCTTATTGTATTTGTTAAGTAAGTTTTATATTTCTGGACTTGAATTCTCATTGTACTTTTTGTATATTTGTCGTTTTCATATGATTAATATGGATACAGAATTCAAACTTCCTAACTTGCGTGTTAATTAAAACTTTTGTCAATTATGTTCTAAATTTTTGAAACATATTTTCATTAATTGGTTGATCTTTTGTAATATAGACAAGTGATGTATCATTCGAAATATTTATTGTTTTAATTGTTTTGGTCAGTTGTGATTTTTGTACCTAGTAAATATCTCATTACTTGATATACGTGCCCGTCTATCCAAATAATTGTTTAAGAAAACGTTTGGTCTTCATTACATTTTCTGATAAACCACTATCAGAAATCTATTCATGTATGGAAATCCTTAGAATTTTTAATGTGTGGAACACTAACTTTATATGTCTTATATTTGTGATTTCAAAATTGTATGGGATCTTGTTTTAGTTACATCCACATTATTCTCTAGCTCTCTACAAGAAGTGTTTGGTACAGCTTCTACGTAACCCAAAACATTAGTTGTGTCCCGCTTCAAATTCTCTTAATCGTATATTTTAGGTCGAGATTTAAAAAATGACCCAAAACTTTTAAATTGCTTTCCAATCTACTAAAGCTTCTTTTATCAGGTTACCGGCTTTTATGATATCTCTCTTAATACAAATTACTTATAGTATATGAATGAAAACAACATTACCGTGTTATTTACTTTGATAGTTACTATTCATGTCAATTGTTAAAATAATCCAAAACCTATTTTCTTTTAAAATGTTTACTCTCGATTCCTTTTGTTGAAAACTATGTGTTATTTGGCATCTTTTGTGTTTGTCCTACTGTAAAGTGGATATAATTTTTACTTTATTAAAATTATAGTAAACTAACTTATCTGATATACTCCTATATTTGAGATGTCCCAAAATAATGTTTTTATGATCCAAAAGAAAACTGAAACAATGAATATGACAAATAATACATCATTATAATCGGAATAAGATTCTTTTAATAAGAAACATAAATTTGTGGACTATCCCAAATAATTTTGAATATATTATATTTTTGTCAAATTTGTGTAATTTTCTTAAAAAGTGACAATGAAAATGTTTCCACCATTTTTGAATATCTATGAGAATTATAGTTACCATCACTTGTCTAATATTTTAATATATATTTAATTTCTGTTCTAATTATATCAATTTCCTAAACAATAGTGTCATACGACAGTATTAAGTTTTCCTCTAGCTCTTTTATTAATGGAGTTCACCATTTAATACCATCGAAAATGATATTCTGTACAAGACTCACTCTCAGAACATTCGTATTCGTAATATTACAATTAAATTGTATTTGCTCCAGTTCCGGTATACGGTGTTGCTGCTTGGTTTACTTTTCGTTTCTTCAAAAAGAGAACACATTATTTTCTATAAAATATTTAACTAGATCTTTAGTTTTATAGATGTTCATGTTGGCATATAAATTGTTACAGTGCGTCATGTCCTTACTGAATGTTGTTATTTTCTTGAATAGGTTTTGTAGGTGATACAGCATCTAAGTCTAACACAAGTATGTACACTATTTTTGTTCTTAGAGTTATTTAGTTTATTTATAGAAGTATTGACAATCATATCATGTAATAAGTGAATTTATTTTTGCATTATTATTTTGTTCTCATATTTCTTGTTATTTCTTATTTAGTTTTAATTGGTACAGTCGGTACTCCATCTGTACGCCTTGTCTTTTCGGACGCTTAAAGGACCAGGCCATATAACCTTCTGATCGTCACGCTGTACCCTTTGGTGGAAATTGAGGAGGGCACTTAGTTAATCATATTTTCGTCAGTGAACTCCTGCAGGACATTCATAATTACTACTGAATATCATGGTGAAGTTTTTGAAATTGAAGTTTAGGATGGTTTAGTTGCTTCTTTAAAATGTTTGCTACTGAGGTTTAGGGTGATTGAGTTTCTTCTTTAAAGCTTGTTATCATTTGATTAGTATTTCTTCCAGTTTTTAAATAATTTGTGCTTTCTAACCATTAGATTTTAGTAGGAACCCTAGTTTGGTTTTGATAATTACATCTTTACTATTTGGGACTGCTTTTTCCCATACATCTGGAAGCCAAACTCTAGTCTGAGTATCCTTGGTGTCTATGTAAAATGCGTGTTTATATTTTTCTGTAAAATTATAAAGTTTTGTGAAATATTTTATTTGTTTCCTTGCCTTGTTCGTACTATATTTGCTATCTCATTCTAAATCAAGTGTATGTCTACACTGCCAATTCTATCATTAATTTGTCTTTTCATTTTGTTTTTCCTATTTTTTTGTGATTCTTTCCATTCATGTATCCTCTTCACAAATAGCATCTCTTTCTGTATACATTTCCAATTATTTACATTGCAAATATATGCTACTGATCAGAACTATTATAAATATGCACATATGTATATATACTCACTACTATCATGCTTCTGAATATCCTAGTAGTCTATTACATTGTGTCTGTAAGGTGTATTGGCACTTAAGGCTCTTTGAGAAACTGTGATGGATTCTGAATTCTACATACTATTTCATAACTTGAACTATTGAAAACACTAGTACATAATGAATATCAAAAGTGGCAGAAGAGGTTTAGAGGCTTGATGTATTAGTGTTGTATATATTAACAACTAATTTATTTTGTAGACAAGAAGATATATTATCTGATGAAGAGGCTCAAGAGGTAACCCGACTATTAAAGAATGAAGATATGCAAAATTGGAAATCAGATGCCTCAAGTTCATATACACAGGATTATGTATCATTGTACGATTCAATTGAACCCCTTTCTTTAAATAGTTTGGGTCCTTCATCTTTGCAGGATAATATAATTACCGATTCCATTGACTATTCTTCTGTGCAAAATGAAGAGCATCAATCTGATAAAAAAGTCATTAAGCAAGTAGTGTTACATGAATCAACATCTAGTATTGACATATCAGCTCAGGATGGAGCTACAATGTTTGATACTAGTATTTCAGACTCAGGACTTATAGGTATGTTTAAAATTATTTACAAATTAAGAGCAATGTGCATGTGATACTCTCTTATACCTTGGATGATTTGATTCAATTAGCTTACTCTAATAAGACCTGTTTTACTAATAGTTATAGTTTTCTATATTTTTTGCTTGTCAATCAATGTTTACTTTCATTTTAATAGTAAAAACATTATTGTAATCATGAAAATTTCCAACCTGAAATTATTAATATCTATAATTTTATTTGTAAGGAGTTCTTTCCTTAACCTCAGCAATAATATTTGTTTTCTCTTGATTTATTCTCAGTAGTTAGCGCAATATTGTAATTTGCTGTGTTATTTGAAGGCACAGCAGAGTGATTTTTGCATCATAATTTTTAAATTTCAAGCTCTGTACGTATCATGAGACTAGATTCCTTCTGATTCTTAAGGTCACTGCTAGGTCTTTAGGCAATAAATTGTGCCAATTTGAGTTTCAACTGTGTTGTGAAATTCAAGCAGTGTTGATAGAATGTCTTGCAATGAAGTTTCTTTAGTGCTGAAAAGTTCAAAATTGCTGCCTTTGATGGCGACAGTAACATTGCTGACCTCATTTTTTTAGTGCAATTTTTGCATTTAAAAATATTTATATTTTTTCCTTTTCACAAGGATTTTAATTGATCACTGGTTAGGTCGTTACAGTTCCCAACAGACACCACGTTGAACACTAACAAACATTTTCTTTATAGTTGACCTCAGTTTGCAAATTTGTAGTTATCTGCCACCATATTTTGATTTATCTTTTAAAACGCTTCTGGCCAGTATAATGCCATCAGTTTTGGTTTTTTGTATTTTTAAATTGTGACCATGGACCATATATAATGTCTAGTAAGTTTACTCTGAATTTTTTAAAATTGATGTATCTAAATATATAACTTAAACCATGAAAGCTAGTCTGTTTTATTGTTAACTTGAACTTTAATTCAACTTTAAATTTGTTAGTATTACTGATCTGTTGATACATGTTTCAACGTTGTCAATGGTTATAAAATTTATAAGCTACGTTCTGGTAATTTTTTGAAATATATTACAGTGAAAGCAAGAAGAGCCAATGTAGATAGTTACTACAAGAGTCAAAGTTCATATTTTAATCCAGCAGTCATTCCCTGTTACTAATTTCATTTATAATTTCCAATAAACGTAATAATCACAACAATCATAACTACGTATAACCATGATGGTAGCAACTTGTTTTTGGTTGCCTTTAATAATATTATCTAGAGAAGTGCAGAGAAATATGATCATATTAATATGCTATACTGTTTTGCATGTTGCGATTTCGCTGATAGTTGAATACTGTGGAAAGAAACAGCTTACATGTACAGAAAATATACAAGCAGTTATATGGACTACATTTAAAAAAAAAATGAATGGGGGATACTTTTCTGTTAGAACTGTTCTTTTAAAAGCAAATAAACAGAAACAACTTTCTTGATACAATGTTCTACATATTAATATGCAGAGTTTGAGAAACAAGGTATTAGATATAGAACTATCTATAGATTCAGATGCTTTGGCAATGACGGAATTTTAGATTTTACAAGATAAATATTGCTTTATAATGTTGGAACGCTTTAGCATGGTATCCTGCTAAGTGCGAAGAACGTGAAGGTTCTTGTGTTGTTCTGAGGGAAGGACTGGAATACCTTGAGCTTGGCAGATTAATATGGAAAACTATAGAATTCCAGATTAAAATCAAAAAGAGCATCACTGTATTTAGTATTTATAAACCCCCTTTTGGAGACAAGACTTTTTCAAAACGAACTGGAGGACTTGTACTCAAGTTAACTGTACATGTGATGATTTCAATCTGTTTGTCCAAACAAATAAGGTCTAAAATATTTTCATGCCTATACAATGACTATGAGTTTTTTTTTAAATGGTTCAGTATTTTGGTTTGGTTGACTGTTTTTGTTTCAAATGCCACTGCTTTATCTGAGCCTATGGGCATTGAAGTCATCTGTTGGTTTTATAATGTTATCAAAAACATTAAATGAAGTTGCAGCTTGTCCTAGGAAACTTTTTATTTCCTATAGTGTCTTTGACATTGGGTAATTTTTTATTGCATGAATTTTGTCGATTATTGATTAGTCTAATTGTGCTTTAAATTTTGAGTAACATAAACATTCAAAAACTAATTTTAGGTGGGTGATATGTTCTTGTAAAGATATGTTAATTATTACTGTATCATCCATGTATGCTATACAGGATGTATTATCTAAGCCTTTTAATACATTATATATTGTAACGAGTATGGTTTCCGCTGAATCCATTTCAATTTGGAGAAAACTGTTGGCTGTCTAAAGCTGTAAAATATTGACATTTACCTAATTTGTTTACAATTTCTGTTATTTAGACAAGAGTTATTTATCTTATCTACTAAATAGTCGATAATCATATGCCATTTTTTTTAAGAGTCCAATTTTTTGGTACTCTCGAAATTCATTTGTAAAAGTTAAAGTATTCTTTTCATTATAAAATATGTCGTAATATTCACAAATATTTCTAATAAGATGTATTTTTTCAGAGAATTGATGACCTTTAAATTTAATTTTTTTCATTTTAAATTTCATTCAATATTTCATCAGTTTCCATTTTTTTAATAAAATTTAGTTCACAATTATTTAAAGATCGTTCATTTTTATGTCTGTATAATAAATGTATGAATTTATAATTTTTAATTAAAAATATACATTTTCGTTTATTTCACCATGTTTCTAGTTGATTTACATATTCTATGTGATCTAAAATTACTATTCTTTCGTTATATTTTACTGGTAATTTAAATATTTCTTCAGTTCTTGCTGGTATAGTTAATGTATAGTTATAGTTTTTAAGATTGGTATATTATTATGTGTAAATAATAGGTATGTTTAAGTGAGGTGTTCATCTGATTTTTAAGTTTATAAGTGCTTAATGTTTAGACAAGCACTTCTATTCCTATCAGTTAAAATTTTTGAGAAAATTAAAAGAAAGAAATTTTTCTTGTACTTAACAGTGTTAAATACAGAAATTATCATTACTTCATAATAATAACTAAATTGAAATTTTCTTAGAATATTACTTATGACAAAATTGAAATGGTTTTTTGGGATCTATTAGACTTTGGAAAAAATGTGTATCTATAAGAATATTTGCATTTAATTCGATTATGTATATGTAGGGTAGATTTGCTCTAACGAGGAAAATGTGTATTAGATTGGGTAGTCAACGGCAGATGGACTTTGATCCCAAAGATGCCATTATAATATAAAAATAAAATTTCTGTCAAGATTGAGGTTTTGGGGCATGATTTGGGTTAATGTGTGATTTGTTAAAATGTGTATTTTTCTGTGGTGTTATATAGTTCCTTTTCTGTTTCAATCTTCTCTGAAGTTGTTCTTTAGGATCCGATTAAATCATTGAGATGTATCCTACTGACTACGCCTGTTTTGTTTTCATCAAAGGAAAATTTCTATTTAAATACACAATTTTTTCAGAGAGGAACTGTCTGAATAACTAATTGCTTCCAAAAGTATTCAATTTATTTCATTTGTACCTATCATGTACAAGTATCGTTTTTACATGTTTCCACATATCTTCAGGCTTTACATCAGGATCTAAATTGTCAATGTAAATCTATATTTCTTCTTTACTGGTTTAATCCCACAAGTTTCCACTGTTGTACTAAAAACAGTTCCTTATTATTTATATTATTCATCTTATTACCTTAGTTCACTATTCGTTTGATTTGTTATTGTGTAAGTTTATTATGTTTGATAATTTTTGTGCACCTCAATCGCAATAACTTTTGATTTAAGTTGAAAATAGTTCTACTCGATTTTCCACTTGGGTTCCGCTGTCTTTATTTGGATTTACAATTGTGTTATTCGAGATTTCGGAATTAATTAATTTTTATATAATTGTTTTGTAACAATTCAACGATATGAGCAGTACTACCTATGTTTGTTTAGTTTCATAACATCTGTCTTGTCAAATTCGACTTTTAGGCTAGCTTCTTCTGAACATTCACCTGTTCTAAATTATCTTTAACTTCTTGCAATTTTATTTTTTGTTTTTACAGTTTCATTTTTCAAACGTGTTAATAGGTTTCCAGTTGCAGAACTTTAAATCGACTTCTGATAACCAGATGACATATTAACTTTTTTTTTCAAAATCTCTGCTGATGTCTAGGAATATAACTCTTACGTAGGCTTTATGATTGCACGCATTAGTTATAAATTCTGCAACAAGAAGATTCTGATTAGCAGTAGAGTGTACTGTTCTGAATTTGAATAGGTCTTTTGGTATCTCTCCAATTGTGGCTGTTGACAGCTACCTTTGGATATTCTAAAGACTTAGCCACAAAAGAGAGATTGTTAATTGAGTGGTAGTTCTGAGGGAATTTTGCTTCCTTACCCAGTTTGTGTAGGACGTTATTGTGAGCAGATTTCCAAGAACCAGAACGGATTGATTTTTAATTGACGAATAATATTTATTAACCTGGTGAAACCAACTTCGTTGAATCGCTTGATACCCTGGTTCCTTACAATGTTGGGACCATAGCTGTTCAGTCCAATAATGGCTTGATAATCATTTATATTGATTCTAAGTTGTTGTTATGTGATCGGTGGGTTTCAGGTTGAAATCTTTATAAATGTCTTGAGTTTTAAGAACTTCAGCCTTCTTGTATGTCCGGCATTTAACTTCATTCGCACCAAGAAACGGAGGTAATTAAGCTACAAAGGGAGTTATCTGTAGTACTTAAGCCCTCGATTTTCTCTTCATATTATTGGGCTTACATGACTTCACTGGCATATTGGTGGGGGAGTAGTGGCGTAACAGGTTTAACCAACAAGAATACTGCTGTATAGATGAGTAAGCGGGAAGCATGAAAGGAATGCAATTTGGAGACAATGTGTTTATGCGCTAATACAAGGTAAAGTGAGGAAACGATTTGGCTAAACACATAAATAGCATGAACAATCTCTTATTGACAGTGTTTATGACTAGTTGGCTGTAATATTCCGTTTGAGGCTACCACAATAACTACCGTATGAAAAGGAGTCGACACTTGGGTGAGACCAAAAATCACTCTTATTTATAGATGTTACAGTCACATACATAAGCTGAAATCTACTGTTTTTAAATAGATGAAAACCTACAATTTATAAAACACATATAGAGAGTATTGCAAACACCATTAATTATTTTAAGGCACATAAAATATTGCATAAAACAATGTACGTAGACGAATGCCCTTTTTGGCTCCTACTTTTATTGGATTAGGAATATTAGTTGTTTTTTTGTTGTGTTTTCAAGAGAAGTCAACATTTATTTATTGATTTTAGATTCTACAACCAGTTTGTCAGAAAATAATTACCTTGACAGTATCACAGACTTTATACCTGCACCAGTGAAAATAATTGGAATTGAGCAGGGTGTACACTACTATGAAGATGGTCACTTTTGGATGGAGGTCCCTGGCTTACCTGAAGAGGAAGATGACGACTTAGAGTACCCCCTTTTTATTCCAAAACATACCAAAGTAGTGTTTTCTACAGAGCCAATGAAAGTATATTCTACATTTAGTATATCTGACTATGATAGAAGAAATGAAGATGTGGATCCAGTAGCAGCTAGTGCAGAATATGAACTGGAAAAAAGAGTTGAGAAAATGGATGTGTTTCCAGTTGAACTTGTTAAAGGGCCAGAAGGGTTAGGTCTAAGTATAATTGGCATGGGTGTTGGAGCTGATGCTGGCCTAGAAAAATTAGGTAATGTATTTTTTGTCTTTCATTTAATAAACTTAAATTATAATATTTTGAGAATATATTTATTTAAGATGTGTGACCCTTACATCAACTGTATTGAATGATTCTTAAGGTTTACCGGGAAATACCCATGTGTTGACCTTTCTTCTTGCTGACGTATCGTCCACCGTTGCAAGAGAAATTATCAATATATGAACTCCTCTTTTACCGATTATAAGACCTCTTGATCGAATAAAATGAACTAATTTAATTATATGAACCGTGAAATATTCCATATGTAGTATATTTTTGCATAATACTTGTTGGTGGATAATACAATGTACTGGAATTATGTTATGGTTAGGATCAGTTTAATAAATTTTATCTTGTATTCTCTATTGAACTTACTAATTTGTTCCAAGGTAAATCAACTTCTTGAAATATTTCAGCTCCAGTTGTTTGATGTATCATTGCGTGCATGTATAAAAATTAATAACTGTGTAGTCCACCTGATCCGTACTTCCGTCAAGGGCAAGAGAATACCATTTTACGGATCCTAACATTAGATAATAATTGCTGGTTTATATTATCGGTGATATATTAAATTCTTCATATTACAATAGGAATTTGTTGTTTCCTTGGCCGTACATAAATGCGTAATTTTAATATTTAATGAAAATCAAATATCAATGACTTCTTAATGACAGAAACACGTGTCCACTGCATTTAGTTTGTTCCAAACATTTTTGTGATATATAGTTCATTTTTGTATTTAATATATCGACTTGGCCGGTTTGCTTGATATTTGATTTTCATTAAATATTAAAATTACGCGTCTTCATATTACAGTTCGTCAAGATATGCTAATACTCTCAAATTTGTTTCGTATATCGGGGCAAATAATTTTACTTGCTTCAATCAGACAGTCCTTAATAAGTCCCCATCAAAAAATGGTTTATATTTTTTGGCAATTTAATAAGTAGTACTAAAACTTGTGATAGTTGCAGCTTTTTAGTCAGTATTCTGTCCAGTAAATATACTTTGTTGATGAAATATATTATGAAATAATTTATCCGCTGCTTTTTTTCTAGCCTCTGCAGTTAAATCTGCACCATATTCCGAGTGCTTGGTAGTGAAATGTCTTAATATTATATTCTTTTAAAACCGATACACTATCTTAGTAGATGATACAAATTACCTTATTTTGAACTTTAGTAAAAAATATTTTGTTTTTCATTGTTCATTAAAAACTCGGCACTCTTGATCAATTTTTTTCTTTCTATTCATTTTAGTGAAGGGCTTAAGTATTTTTTATAAAATATTGATATTGATACTGTTAACGAATTCGATGCACAGATCATGACTGAAGTGATCAACTTCGTGTGTTACACCGAGTATACCACCCTCTGTTGTATACAACCAACCTTCCAGACATGCTACATGGGGTAGGGACTTGAAAATTTAATGGCCCATTGCTAGCATTTAGACCACCAATCAGTGTGCATTTGACTGACGAAGCGTGTAAGTTGTCCTTCATCAATGCTAACTAAGTGTTGTGGGTACCGAACTGCCGAAGCAATTATTTTGCATTCTAAGATGACGATAAAAAGTGCGTTTCAACATTTACTTTGTTAAAAGAGCTATTGCGTTAAAAGGCATGGGAAACTGCAGTAGCACCCAATTCATTATCTTTCTTTAATCCTATAAGAATATGTGTGAAAAATTACAATAATTTCCTTATAGAGTTATATATTTCGTATAGGAAAATAATAAACGAGTTCTAATACGTAATTATTGATTGTTACGAAGGTGAGATCACTGGCCGCACAGGAAAATAATAAACGAGTTCTAATATGTAATATTTAATTGTTGTGAAGGAGAACATCGCTAACCTCGTTTGTATTTACGTTGATTTAGGATCTCTCCACACCCTGTGGTAGGCCTACAGACGGACGGAACCTGTCTGGAGTAGCAGTGAAGCTGACAAACTATATTACAAGCCAATAATTAGAATGTTTTAAACAGATTTTTAATTGTGCCAGTATCATCACATAATTTATAATCATTTTCTTTTTGTATGGATTTGTCATTGGCCGCATAAAAGAAGTAAAGGCCCACCCCTGCCCTGGAATAATAAGACCATCGAAATATATAAACTTCTGCAAATCTTAAACGGTTAAGATATTCTCCATTCACTTTAATGCCCGTTTGTTCCCAATTTAGTTTCCGAATCGAATGCTCTAAAGCTGTACTGAATAACTTCGGCGATATAGTGTCTCCTTGTCTAACACCTTTTTGAATACAAAAAGTTTTCATTTCCTGATGTAATTTTACGTTTTATGTAGTTTCTTCATAGATGTTTTGTATTAGCTGTATATAGGCAGATGAAATGCCATTTTGGACCAAAGCCTTAATAACTGCAAATGTCTTGTTCGAGGCAAATGCTTATATCTAGATATCAATTCATGTACCGTATGAATGTGGTCAATAGTGCTATACCCCTTCCGAAAACCTGCCTGTTCTTTGGGTTGGTACGAATCGAATTGGTTTGAAAGGCGATTCGTAATTTCCTTTTTTGTGGATTAAAATTATTGTTGCATTGTTCCAAGACGGTGTTGTTTGTTTTGTTTCTATGCATGACGTATACAGTTTTGCCAGGACTCTATGCTGCTGTATCGCCTAGAGGGTGGCTTCATAGTTGTATTTTCTAACATCTTCCTATATTCACTTTTTAATGGTCATTGAAAGTTCCACACATTCTTTATTCTGCCTTCTTGTCTTAACTTTACTTTTAGTTTTCTATGCTGTCTTTGTAGGGTATGTTTAGGAAATTTTCGACTCCTTTTTACCATTATCCTTTTTACCTTTACCTATATCTCTGAACGTATCTGTTATTATATGAAACAGCTTATCGGCAACATTATGTTCTTCCAGAGCAGCAAATCTGTTTTTAAGCTTTAATTGAAATATTTCTTGTTTAGATTTTAGATGGTTCAAGTTAATTTTTTTACCAAAGCCGTTGGTTAAATTCAATCTTTCTAATTTTACATTTAAAGATATTCTGCATTTAACAACAAGGTGATCACTTCCAGTATCAAAATGGTTCAGAACTGTGCAGTCTTGTATGATGACTTTCTATTAGTGAGTATGTAGTCAATCTCGTTCCTAGTGTTGTTTGGGCCTTGCCAGGTCCATTTTTGTGACGTTTTCTTAGCAAACATGGTATTTGCTATATACAAGTCTACAAGTCTGTTGTCTCGTTCAATTCTGCTTCCAAAGCCCAAGGCACCTGCAACCTGATATCCTGATTGTTTTACTCTTACTTTTGCATTCAAATTTAAAATATTCTTAAAATGTGCATTTGAGCTCTCATGAAGATCTGTCTCTTCTTTATAGAATGCTTCGACTGTCTCCTCTGAATGGCTACTTGTTGGGGCATAAATTTGCAGAAATTTGAGTTTATATCGCCTAGAAATCTTTATTTCTAATATTGCGAATCTGTCAGAACTTTATTAATGTTGTTTCCAGGTGGAAACTGTGTAGAGGCTCTGACAAGTGTCGATGTTTCTCCACTGTTGCAAGGGACATTTTCAAGGCGTGTGATGTTACTTCAACAACTGAATTCAGTGCACTGATCCAAACTCGGCCGGTTCATGCTTATATAAGTAAGAACTGGAGTGGGGGATGTGCACTAGCGTCTTTGCATTCGGCATTTTATTTTTACTGTCTTCTCATAATCATGCTTCATGACAAATTTAACATTTGGTAGTGATTTTGTCCAATGTTATTAGCAATGATATTCTGTCTCATGTAATAAATCGTTCAGAAATTAGAAATGTTGAAGTTTCGATAATGAAAGTTTGTTTAAAAAAAAAGAAAATCTAGAGATTTAGTATTTTATTCTGTACCCCTGAGAAAGACTGGTTAAACCCTAAGAAAGACTGGACAAACCTTTAAGCGCAGATTATTGTATTTTAGAATAAGGTTTTTTTAGTGTAATGTAATGTTTCTGTATGAATAAATTATTTGATTTGATTTTGATGTTGTATGTAATTGATAAACATAACATTTTATTACAATTCAGTCATTTTTTAGGAATATTTGTCAAGACTATCACATCAAATGGTGCTGCAGCAAGAGATGGTAGAATACAAGTAAATGACCAAATTATAGAAGTTGATGGAAAAAGTTTAGTAGGTGTTACACAAGCTTATGCAGCTAGTGTTTTACGAAATACTTCTGGTTTAGTGAAATTTAGTATTGGGCGAGAACGTGATCCTCAAAATAGTGAAGTCGCTCAATTAATTCGTCAATCCTTACAGGCTGATAAAGAGAGGGAAGAAAGAAGGCAAAGAGCTTTAGAAGCTGAACAAAGTGATGCAAGTACATTACCTTTAACAGGTAAATTATTTATTTGTAGGAATTTGTTACAATTAATAGTCTACATCTTGTTCTTCAAATTTTTTTTATATAATAGAGATGCTGCACTTTCAACATACTATATAATATTTCAAAGTACAATGGGGTATGGAATTACTATTTATTATGGAATCTTAAGGGGTTTATGAAAATATTTTTCTTTTGAAACACGTGTTACAAATATACATAAACAAAAAAGTGAAACTCCCACTATTGAATGAAAGATTGAGAAGAGAAAGATGGGCATAGTAGCAATACGGATAAAAGAATCAGCTAAGATGTAGAGAAGAAATTAAGGTACCCTGGAAGAACTACATAGACAAAAACAGGAATACAAAGTACTTATTAACAAAAATTAAAAATTATTTTAAAGCAATGGTCGGTATAGTGATGGTCGTGGACGTCATTCATATCAAGGTTAAGAACAAATCCACAAAATTGATTAGAAAATTAAAAATCTGTTCTCGACATATAAATATATTTTATTTAATATGGAAGCAAGTTAAAAGAAAATATTTATGTTGTGCTACCATCTATCATTGTTAACAATTAACAACTTGGAAACAAGAATTCCCTTATTGCCTACTTCAAACATGTGGGTATGTTATATTTTTTGTTGAAGACGAAACACTAATTATTTTTCTGTTATTCAATATCCATTATGGCTAAATGGAAAGAAACATTGATTGGGAAAAACAATACTCTTATTGATTTTAAAATCAATAAGATTGGAAAGAATACGTCAAGTTATTTAAATTCCTGTTAACAGTCAAGTCATCGAATTTAACGATCTTCTTTTATACATGAAGTGAGTTGGTTTCGAAGATGCAAGATACTTGACCAAATTAACATCCTTTTACCGCATATAAAGAAATTTATTGCAGCAAGAGGAGTGTTTTACGTACAATTACGATATAGGGATTGATTATTTGATCTCAAGTTTCTTAAAGTTAATGTTAATGATACAGTTTATTGAATTAAAAGATGCCAAGAAGAAATCATCATATTGCTGACACGATCAGTTCAGTAAATGGAAATCGTATCGCTGTTCCCAAATTTAAAACATATTATTGAGAGTTTGAGTGAAGAAAAATTAATTGGTACTTCAGATTTATAGGCAAAAAATGGTTATATTCTGCTTTAAAAACATTTCTTATTTGATAGATTTTCGGGTGCATGTTTGTATTTCTGACTACTGTAGTGTGCAAAGCTAGCTATCTTCTTTACTCTCTTCATACGTGACCTATCTACCAACTTATCAGGTCATAAATGTATATATCTTCCGTAGACGCTAAATTAAATGTTGAAATTGGAAATATTTCTATCTCCCTGGCACATATATTGCGGACTATGTGAATTAACAGAGTTGCATCTAGCGTTATATTAATAGCAGAATGCACTGCAAAAGGCATTTCAACCCGCGGGCGATTGATTCATTCGTACGTTTCGCGGAATACCACCGCTTCATCAGTGAACCTGCAACCCGCATTCATTGGAACAGAATACCGTGCATTCTACTCCTCGCTCTTTTGATCTTAGATTCAGCGGTAGGCAGTTAGCGAAAGTTATTAAATATTTGTGTACCAATACTAAAGTTGCAATTGGCAAATTAGTACAACATTATTATTTTCACGAAGTGCCGTTCGTGTATTTGTAAATGTAAATATCTTCCGTAGCCGCTACTCTTTAGTAACTCTCACTAACTGCCTACCGCAGATTCTAAGACCAAAAGAATGTGGGTTGCAGGTTCACTGATGAAACGGTGGTATTTCGCGAAACATACGTATGAATAAATCGCCCGCGGTTAGAAATGACTTTTGCAGTGCATTCTGCTGTTAATATAACTACAGATGCAACTTTTTTAATTCATGTAGTCCGCAATATATGCACCAGGGAGATAGAAATATTTCCAATTTCAACATTTATCAGATCATACATTAATATATGCAGATGATACCACATTATTGGTATGTGGCTCAGACCTTGAGAGTGTGGATTCGGAAATGGTTATTGTTTGGGGCGAGTCTTCCTTGTGGTTTTAAACAAATCCTCTTTCATTCAATACGAGCAGAACATTCAAATTCCAAGTTTCTGAACTTGACTTTGGATTCAAGACCAAAATAGAGACCTCATGTGCAGCAACTCCTGTTACATTATCTAGATCTATCTACGCAATCAGGATATTCAAAAACTTGTTAATAGAGATGCTGCACTTTCAACATACTATGTAATATTATAAAGTACAATGGGGTATGGTATTACTATTTATTTTGGAATCTTATGGGGTTTATAAAATACCTTATCCTGGACCAAGCCACTAGCCGTTACCCCTGTCATTATCACAGCTCTGTGTCCCCTTCAACAGGGTAATTAAAGAATGTCACAAACTTCTATGAAACTTGCTGCTGAAGTCTAATGGCTGCTTTAAAACAATAGTGAATTAATTCTTATTCAATCGTGCTGTTTACTGAGCTAAAAAGGATATATGAAACATAAGCCCATTTCATAGCAAGCGTACACCACTTAGTATTTGTTCTTTAAGTTTCGTTTATAAAAAAAATTGCAATTTTAGAATGCTAGTGACATCTCTGGAGATTATGTATCAATAAAATTGATTGTAAGGTCCAATACCATCTCCACGCATCTTTACACCCTTGCGTAAAAATGCCATTTCGTAACTAACTTGCTTTGAGGCAATATATAAGAGATCATATCTGTTGTGTCTCTCAGAAGTCTATGCTAAACCTACATTTCTATTTAAACATAGTAAGAAATATATATTTCTTACCTGTATTTTATTTGTTCCAGGTTCTGCGAATAGTAGTGTTTCAGATGGCCCCGTAAGTCCTTTAGCGAATAATGATGTTTTATTTGAACACGAGGGGCAAGAAAATGATGTTGAGTCAATACGATTACTACTACAAGAGGTATGTTTTCCTATATATAGTTATATACAAACAACTAATTTAACATAAATATCTATTATAACATTACCAATGTTATGGAAATTTGAGCTGTTATTGCAAAGTTTTCCTAAACATTAATTGCATTTTTGTCCGTGTTGTATTTGTCTTTAAATTATATGGATGGGAATTTGTTTTGCTTGTTTTTGTATGTTTTGTGTTTGTTATGCAGACTCATCGCAAACTAAACTTATCCGAGCTTGAGGTTGCACGACTAAAAACTAAGGTAAGTTAAATTTGAAATAAATTAAAATGGCATGCGATTGTATTTATATTTGTTCAAGAGGTATTTACAAAATATTTAAATTTTTAGTTGATGGAGCAAAATGGTTTAAAATCTGAAGAAACTGAAAAACTTGAACAGGCTAACGTAAAGGTACGTGAAACGGAACATAATTTGATGACAACAAAAAAAGAGGTGGTTACTTATCAAAATATGCTTGAACAATCACAAAATCAGTATGTTATGTTGGAAAAAAAGTATAGTAAATCAAAAAAACTTTTGCGGGAATTTCAACATAGAGAGTTAGATATGATACATAGAGAAGATTTCTATCAACAACTTTTACGAGAAAAAGATACGGAATATAATGCATTAGTAAAGAATCTTAAGGATAGAATTATTGCTTTGGAACAAGAATTGCTAGAAACACAAAAACAAGCAGGTATGCCTACAGTTCTTCCATATGATAATATAATTTTAAAACAATTGACACCACAAATGACAAGGAAGCAACCACCTGCACCTCTATTACAAACTCTGGAAACAGATTTTTCTGATACGGAAATATCTGATACAAGTCCAGAAGATATTGAAAAGACTGCTACAGTAGAACGTAAATTACCCATCAAAGAAGAATTTGATAGAGCTGTTCCACCACATGAACTACTGGACATTTCTGCTAGTAAAAGCAAAGCAGAACTAGCTAATCGGGGAGCTTTAGCTAATAGACAACTACCTAGTGGCAAGAAAGGATCTGTAAGCAATAGTAGTTCTGATTATGGTTTAGATGATAGTGGTGATGAACTACCGGACTTTTCATTTTCTCAAAATGGAGAAGCTAATGAATGTAAGGACAGTAATCCCTTAAATAATGGTCAATCACAGCAACCAGTGGAGCAAATTCACTCTACTTTACAACAAACTTCACAATATTCCCAAATAAAAACGAAAATAAATCAACTGACATCACAGACATGTTATAGTAATATACAGAATCAACCAAATTTAAATGCATTATATGCTCGGGTTCATAAAGAAACTAGTAGCTTACCTCATAGTAGTAGTTTGGAACCATGGATGAGTTCAACAAATAAAGGCGTAAATATTGGAATGGGTCCTCCACCATCATTAGCTGAACAACTTAAGCAGGTAATATATACATTAGTAACTAATTTATGTACATATAAGAAATAATAGTCGTTCAGATTGAAATGAATTTCCGTGCCCTCGTAGCACTACAAAGCGGAAAAGGAGAAAACAAAAAACAATAATCTATTTAAAAATATGATATATTAAATAATATTTTCGGGTTTTAATGCATCATCAGTTCTAAAAAAGTACAAAATAGCTAATGGTAAACCTTACTAATATAAACAAATAGCTTACATTAAATTTATATTTTGGCGTGTAACAAAGGAATATTTAAATAAACAATAGGTATATAAAGGGTGTATAAAAATTGAATTTAAATTTAAAAATACCTAATAATAAAATAAAGTTATATTATTTACAAATTTAGAAAAAATTATAGCTGGAGACTATTACAGAAAGACATTTTTCTAGAGGTGTGAAATTTAGCATCTAAAGAAAACCAACTCACGCTGATCATTGTATTAATTTTAAGTCCAATTATCTGTTTACTCATAAATTAGCATTTTTGAATTGTATGTTTAACGATATGTTTATTATACTAATGGGAATTTCAGATTTTTTTAATGAACTTCGTAATATTTTACAAATTGCCCAGAATAGTTCAAACTTTACAAAACTTGTGTCGATTATTGTTATTCATTGTTTAGTCCCTCCTATGATGAAGTCAGATATTTCTCTTTACCTTTTATTGGTATTATTTCTTACAAAATTGCTGAACTATTCAAACGATTAAATTTAAAAATCTCTTAGTATTTACAATATTTTAGATAGAAATAAAGACATTATTCCAAAAAAATTTTTGTGGGTTTGCTGTCGTTATTGCATCTGTCACTGGATATATTTTTGGCAGATGTGTCCTACATGATTATTCCAGCTTAGTTTTTCATCTTTAAAAAGGCCTAGATAGCATTGCATATTATAAACTTTTTCAACACATGTTACTTTGTTTTAATCATCTTTTCCAGATCTCTTTTGTTTGTTAATACCACAAGTTTGTCATTTTTGTATTCAGTGTTATTTGGTTTTCGTTTAGCCATTGTTCTGATAGTTTTATGTCGTTATCCATTGTCAGTTCCAGTTCATTGAATTTGCCTTGTAAACTAAACAAGTATCATCTCTATAGTTATTTGTTGAACTTTTCAGTAAGATCTTTATGTATAGAAGATGAGCCTAACATACTGGCTTGTGGTACTCCATATTTCAGTATCCTTAGCTTGCTCTGTGGTTGTCCTAATTTTTATGTATTCTTACTTCCTCATATATTTTTATTACACTAAACTGCCTCTGAATCCCATCTTTTCCATTTTCATCGTTAGTATTTCATTTGACACAATCAAATGCTATTTCTAGGTGGATAAATACACACATCACATGTCTTCTTTTATCCATTACCTCGTAAAACATGTTTTAGTTGCTGTTGTGTTGGAGTTTTTTTGATAAGCATATAGACTTTTGTTGATCATATTGTTTTTAGTTATATATCTGACATCCTGTTTTTTATTATTTTTTCAGAGATTTTGGCAATTATGGATGTGAGAGCTATAGATCGATGGTTTTATTTTCTGCCGTATGGATTGCAATTATTTTTGTTTCTTTTAGTTCTGATGGAAATTATCCTGACAGTATTTTTGATTTCTTCAGGTTATCCGGGAGATAACTGTCTGTTAGCTTTTGTTTTTGCCAACGTCTCGTCCACTGTTGAAGGGGACATTATCAAGACCTGTACCTCTTAAAAGTGCTAATTATAGATTACCATGTAACTCTGAAATGTACTAGATGTAGGTGCTGATCAGCTCTAAAAAGTGCTAATAATAGAATAACATGTAGCCGTCACAAGTGCTAGTCAAGAAATTTAAGTACTGCATTGAAAGACAAATTGAAATGTGTGCAACCATACTGCCAACTATACATAAATTAGTGGTGGGAATTTAAAGACAGCCAAATGGAAACCCTTTTTTATTAAACATAATATATTTATCAGGGATGACTACAATGTGAACCTGCTTGTACAATCAACAAATAAGGAAAATCTTCTGACAGTCATGTTTGAAAATGGTATGAGTAAGAGTAATAAAGACAAATCGTTCATGGCTAGAGAATTTTCACACTGCATGTATATGAAGTAGGAAAACAGGAATTAATAAGTATCAGGGATTTCAGTGGAGAAAATATTCAGATATTCAAGAACATAATGCAATCAGCAAACTGTAGTATTATATACAATAATGACATAGAAGCCTTCGAACCTTTCAAAATGTATTTCATACTAATTTTAATAAGGCTTTTCCTGAAACTCTTAACAGGAGCAACAATAAAAAAAAATAGATTGAATGCCATCTACACAATCCTAGAAATAAAGAAATATATATTTCGGCAGTAAACCAAGTTTCAGCCGTAAAAATGCAAGACGCCAATAGGACACTCCCTAAACCCGAATGCGCCAATTACAAAGCACTCTTACACCAAACTCACCAATCACCATGCAGTGTAAAGTAGACAAGATATGGAAATATGGTATACGTGGTATTCCTTATAAATTTGAGACTTTATATTTGAGGGAACACTCACAACAAGTTGCCTGGAAAAACGAAGTCTCTGACAGAAGACTAGCAGAGAGAGGAGTGCCGCAGAGGTCCACTCTTGGGCCAATTCTTTTTCTGCTATATATCAATGACAACACAGATTTAAAAAGAGCTGATACTTTATGTCTGTTCACTGATGACACTTCATTTGTAAATACAAACAAAAACATAAATACTCTAAAAAACCGACTAACCTATCCTTGGAAAGTGCAGAGAAGTGGTTTGAAGCGAACAAACTGAAATTAAATACTCAGAAAATACTGACAGTATATACAAAACAAAACAAAAACGTGCCCAAACAATCTGTCACCTTTTTAGGAATAAAGTTTTCTGAAACTCTAAAATGGACAAACCATATTCAACATCTGAAAAAAGACTGTACTGCATAAGGATAATCAACAGAAATGTAACACCACAGGTGACAAGAAATACCTACTTTGCAAACTTCCATAGTATAGCAACCTACGGGATACTCATCTGAAACTGAACGAATTTTGTTTATGCAATAGAAAGCAATAAAAATAATGTGCGGCGCACAACATTATTTATTAAAAATATTAACAATTACCAGTGAACTCATACTTACCTGCTTACTGTATATGCATGACAGAAAGTCAGAATTCCCAACTGTTATGTTTTGTGGTATGATTGAATTGAAATACTGGATGGTTCAGAATATGTATTTCACCACTTCCACAAGCATTTGATGCGCTTCAGCTGCACGTTTCTTCCAATTAAAGCAGAAAACTAAAACTTCCCGCAAATGCTACTTAGTTAACACAAAATTCGACATATTCAACACAGTGAAAAACAAGGTTTTTTATGAAACTCAAAGCAATATAAACTGAATTTGATTGACAGATGTCTAACCTCTCTGAAACCAGCTGTCACTATGAAACATTCATAACAGCCAGAGCTATCTTTTGAAAATGGAACGTACTAATTTGTAGTCTCAATAAACAATATCACCCAATTTTTTTATGCTCACTTATATAATCTTTATCTCCACATAGGTCCATAGGTCAACTAGTACAAACTTATGCGGTTTTATGCAATTCATCACATCAGCAATTGTTGGCCAGAGTCAAGTAAATGTATCTACATAGATTACTACTTTGCTTATGCTTTCGATAGTGTTGATCTCAATGTCATTATCAGTAAGCTAAGAAGTTTCTGCTTCTCTAGTTGTCTCATCATGTTTCTCTCATCTTACTTGACTTGTGGTAGATTATTCGTCCATCATCTTGGTTATTCCTCTGATATATTAATTGTATCATCTTAAGGCCCTTGCTTTTTTTATTTTTTATTAACAATCTAACTGATTCCTTCGATAACCATAAACTTTTATTTGCTGGTGGTCTTAAAATGTAAACCCATATTCATGATAACCATGTCTACTGATCTCTCCAAGCTGATTTAGATAGACTTCGATACTGATATAACTGTAATAACTTACATTTCAACACCAGCACATGCAGTCATGACACTTTATTAAATATTACCTGCCATCAATTTTCCGTACTAAATCTCTAATTTACTTTTTGTCCAATGTAACAATATCAAAGATCTTGGCCTCAATTTTAAAAATCATCTTAATTTTAACTCCTACATTATTGACATTTCCACTTCAATTAACTGTATGCTTAGATTTATAATACGAACATCATAGCACTTCTCAAATACCTGTACCCTACAGGCCTTATATTATGCATTTCTTTACTTTGAATATTGTGTTATTATTTGGAACCTTTTTTATAACAAATCTTAACGTACTCCTCGAAATGATCCAAAGAAAATTTGTCAAATACCTCCTACATAACTTTCAAATATATCCTAAACAGGATTTTCCCAATGAAATTCTTCTTGAAATATTTCACGACTTCAGTGAATGGCATTTGCTGCAAGTTCATATATATATAATATTTTTGTACAAAATCCTCTGTAATTTAGTAAATGATTCCATTTCCGTCTTTTCAGTCAATATCCACATACCAAATGTTTCACTATAACATTACAGTTGATATTAACTGCTTAATGCTCATACAAATTTATTTCTCAGCCCACCTGTCTGTAGAATGTGTACAATCTTTCACGTCATACAAAAATCAACTGACCTATTCTAGCTGCCTTTAATGCATCATTGCTTAATACATTTTTTTAGTACTACAAATCATTTGACGAATGTAAATAGGTTGAGTGCTGTCTTTGGATATTTCCAAGGCCTTCCTAACTTCTCTGATTTCTAGATTCCTCTCAATTCTTACTCTAGATATCAATTTGTAGATCGCTTAGTTTACTCTTCTCTGCAGTTTATCTTCTCATCTGGTGTCCCACAAATATCCAATCTTGGTTTCTTGATATTCCATCTACATGTGAATGATCTGCCTCTGTTGCTATCTTATAGGGTGGTTATGTATGATGATGCTGTCATTGATAATTGCCATCTTCTTCAGATGGATATTTACCTTGTTTTCTTGCCGTTGAAAGTTTCGTAGTACAAATGTCTGCTTCTTTAGGAGATGCTTGCATGTTGACTATCGGTACTATCTGGGTGATGATGTGTTGGACATATGTGACTTGGTAAGGATCTTGGGATAGTCTATGAGCCTTCCATTTCCTTTCTGTCACACATTAAAAAATTAAGATACTTCTCTTGAACATACAATGTTTAACCAATAAAGATTTAATCTTTAGAACACCAGCCAAATGCTGCCTGTGTGTCTGTTTTTTGGTATGGAATGAAAACTATTAATATTATAATTTAGCTGGCTACAAAAATGTATATAATCAATAAGAGATAAAGCATGGAGGAGTATGCATAGTTATGAGGATTGATCCCATAAATCACAGTCTTCTGTTAATAGAGTAGCACCATGAGTTTTCTGTGTGTATCTAAGACTCATAACACAGTTATTGAGCAAAATTGGGAGACCAGGATGTTTTCCCAAATTTTCTGGAAGAAGTATTAAACTATATATTTGGATATGCGGATAGCAATGAGGTTGTAAAATCATAGGGAGTAAAAATGTTCATGATAATTTGTAAGCAGTAATTTATAAAAAATAAAAGAAGAAGAATAGATATTATAACTTTTTACTGGGTGCATAATAACAATTCAACAAATGCAAGTGTATTTATTTTAAAGTGCAAGGTTTACAATAACAGTATAATAAATTACAGTTTTTATATAACGGTAGTTATAGTGGGTATATTAATCGCGCTTCTGTGTAACATTATTCCCCACTGCAATTAGAACCATTGTTGTTCAACTGCCTGTTGCACCACAGCTGGCTATTTATAGAGCCAGTCGGTATTGGTTCTCCACTATTCCAAGTGGCTTGTGTTTTCCTGTAGCTTTTAGAACGTACTTGAGTTCTGTAGTCATGTTCAGTGGCGTAGAAGTTTCGCAGTAGTTTCGTAACATTTCCTCCTTCGTAGCTAAGTTTGCCCTGAATAGAAGCACTTGTAGCATAGTAAAAATGTTCATGATAATTTGTAAGCAGTAATTTATAAAAAATAAAAGAAGAAGAATAGATATTATAACTTTTTACTGGGTGCATAATAACAATTCAACAAATGCAAGTGTATTTATTTTAAAGTGCAAGGTTTACAATAACAGTATAATAAATTACAGTTTTTATATAACGGTAGTTATAGTGGGTATATTAATCGCGCTTCTGTGTAACATTATTCCCCACTGCAATTAGAACCATTGTTGTTCAACTGCCTGTTGCACCACAGCTGGCTATTTATAGAGCCAGTCGGTATTGGTTCTCCACTATTCCAAGTGGCTTGTGTTTTCCTGTAGCTTTTAGAACGTACTTGAGTTCTGTAGTCATGTTCAGTGGCGTAGAAGTTTCGCAGTAGTTTCGTAACATTTCCTCCTTCGTAGCTAAGTTTGCCCTGAATAGAAGCACTTGTAGCATTATGTGGATTGGCCTTCTCAAAAGCAAGGAATTTTAGTGCATCTTTTACTGCTGTTCAAATGGCGAGAACTGTTGACAATGTCATCACTTTCAAATAGTGTCAATTTACCTTTTTCGCAGATTGAACAATAGTAGAAAAAAAAGCCCACTTTGATCTTAGTATGATGTTTTCTTGATGTTAAGGGGTACACTGCAATCTTTACGTTGTAATCCTTGAATTCTTTCATATTTCAGACCACTTTCCAACTCGGTCATTCGGGTAATAAGTTGCAGCGTGCGAAGACAGAACCACATGTCTTGGTTGGCGGGCTGCAGATAAGATTTCCTCTTCATGACCAGATAATAAATGGATCTGTCTTGATTACCTCACTGTAGGATTTGTTGACCAGATTTTTCAGTCTTGATTATACAGCCAGACCAGATCACCTTCCTTAATCCTCCAGCATCAACTCGTATATCATATCTCTCCTTCATTCTATCACTAGCAGTCTGGATGATGTTTCAGAGAAGATTGTGAATATCATCCATCTTTTTTCTTAGATTGTTGACATAATTATCACCTGCGTCCTATGTATCAATCTGGCAGCGTACAATTAAGTCACCAGATAATCTCATTGCTCTTTTGAAAATCACTCTAGCTGGAGCTATAGGCTCCTATCAGACTGAGAGTGTATCCAAATCTGCTAAAAAACTCCTTAACTAACATTTCTGTAACTGTGGAGGCTTCCTTGTTCAGTAGGGCATATGCTTTAACCTATTTACTGAAATAATCCATGGTAACCAGTGTGTATTTTTTACCAGAATTAATCTCTGGAAAGGTCCAGCTATGTCTATAGTTCCTAAGTTATACTGCTTCATCGGAGTCTTTATTTTTCTTCCCGGACCGTTAGTTGCTACACAGATAGTGCATTTCCGAGACCATTCTTTGACATCATTATGACTGCTTTCTTTATTGCACAGGCAATGTTTACACTGTCTAAAGCAATTCTCTCGAAAGGGCTTCATAAGTTACAGTGCTTCGTCTGAGCCTTTCTCTTTCTTCCTGAACTATTAGTTGCTGCACAAGTAGTGCAGATCCAGCACTATTCTTTGACATCATTGTGATAGTTTACCTAAATGGCCTCTGGAACTCCCATTATGTAGTTCTTCTAACTATTGCTTGCTTTTTATTTTTAGGTAGCAGCAGCTGTAGGGTCATTTCTTCTCTCTCTCTTCATCTTCAGTGAGTTCCACTGTGCCCAGTACATTTTCACTGTTTGCTACTTCCAGTTCAGAATTGGTTATAGGTCTTGATCTTTCTCTTGTTGGTTCCAAAGTGGACAGATTTCCTTAATTCTTCTTACTTCATTGGAGTTGATATATGAATCATATCTCTAAGGTGTTAGAAGGTAAAATGATATGTTTGGAGTCTTTCCAGTCTTCTAGAAATTTGACCTTCTGGATTTTAAAAGCAAAAAATCCATTATAAGGGGACATGATACATTCTAAGGGAGAAATGCTTTACATTCAACTATTTATGGAAATGTTCTATAGCCTTGATAATGGCCAGAAGTTCCCCTCTTGTGTCACAGTAGTTCTTTTCAGGCTTTGAGAAGGTCTTGCTGAATTGACCAATCACTGTTTCTTGACCATCTTGTATTTGTGATCGGAAATAGCGAGGTTAACTAAGGATTGGAGACTTAGTTAAGATTCTCTTCAGTTCATTGAACTCCTCCTGGCAATCTTCTGTCCCGTCAAATTTCCTTGCTTCTTCTCTCAGTTTGTGCAAAGGCATAATTATATTAACAAAACCTGGGACAAGTCTTCGATAGTAAGTACAGAGTCCCTGGAAACTTCGTATATCATGTTTATGTGTTGGCCATTTCTCCTCCATTGAGATTTTATCAGAATCAGTCGCTACACCTTTACTGGACACCACATGTCTAACTTAGTATATTTTCTTTTTTCTAAATCTTTTTAATACCTCCTCAAAATTCTTCAGATGTTCTTCAAATGTGCTACCAATTACGATGACTTCGTCAAAAGACAAAAATGACTTTGGTAGGATTGATCATATTATATTACAGGTTGGGGCAAATAAGACAAATCCTCAGTTGGCTGGGTATTATTTGATGTATGTTCTGCAATGATTAGAAATAAGGCTCGTAATGAGAAAATGGTAAACAGACATTTTAAATTGATAGCTGATAGTTGCTTAGAGCCAGACAATGTATTTGTTATAAGAATGAATAAGAGAAGAAACCGAACAGCTGATATACTGTTTGCATTTGATTGTGTCAGATATGATAAAGGGTATATAGTTAAAAAATAAATTAGGTAGGAGGTCTCTGTCAATCAGGTCTTAGGCAGTCAACTATTAATGTGTTTTTTTTTTCAACGGCAGTACAGTCATAGCAAGTGGTACAACAGTAGAACATATTAATAAAGACAACCCAGTAAATATTGAGTATAAGTTGAGAATAATGCACCAGAACATGAAAGGAATTATAAATGAGCGCAGTGAACTGGATGTTTACTCATTGGAATTGGGAGTGGCTGTATTGTGTGTTACAGAACATTGGATAATGGCAGATTGACTAGTGCAATGTTTTTCAGAACTCAATTTCATTGAGATGTTGTTGCGACTTTACCAAACCAGATTTAATTGTAATAGAGAGGGACTTTCAATGTGTCGGTATTCGGTTATTGGATCATGGTATTGTGATTTTGGAAATTTATAAATCCTCACTAGGAGATGTAAATGTATTTATTGATGCCTTGTTTGTGGTCTTGGGAAAGTTAAAGCGTAAGATAGTTCTAACTGAATAATGATTTTTTGTTGGAGTCAAGAGTGAGATCCCAGTTATTGGAAGTGTTAAGTAGTCTCAATTTAAACCCTTTAATTAACGAACCAACATGAATTAGTAGGATGTCTCGCACAGCTATTGATTTTTAAACAAATACAGTTTTTTGTATTTTGTATTACTCACAATTCTCTCAAAATATGGCCGCAATTATATTAAAAAAGGGATCAAATATAAAAAAAATAAAGAAGCTTAACTGATACTTTTGTTTAATTAAAGCCCTTCTCAGGACAAAAATTTAAACATTATTTGTTAGATAAGTGTTACTATGATTTAAATGCATTTTTTTGAAAATGTAGGCTAGTGTTATGCAGGGTGTGGTATGATTTAATGTTGTAATTTGATTATGTATTATATGACGCCATAAACATAATACAATGAAGCATTTTTTTTGGAGGTATTTTTGAGAAGATACCTACTGGTTAATGAAGGAGAAAATGTTTGATTGCATGATAAATTAATAAAAATAAATTAGAAATAACTGAATATGTTGAAAATTTCAATATCTTTAAAAGCCAAAGGTTTTAATTGCCTTCATAATTCTCGGTATAGCAGTAAATCTGAGATAGTTTACTTAGTGCAATACCTTTCTGAAGCGAACTCTGATTTCCTATTTTACCCAGAATTTAGGATGTATTTAGTTATTTTTACCATATTAAGTGTTTTATTTATTGTCAATGGTACCTTGGGAATCATACTACCATACATTTTCTATTAATAAATCTGATGCTAGCCAATAATGTAGTGATTTACAAACTAAAATAGCTTTAGTAGTATTTAAAAAATAACCAGAAACCCAAATTTTGAAGAAAAAGTTTGTCTACCTTTAATTTTATGTAATGTACAGGGTGGTTCACTATATTTTGACCCCCCCATTAACTATTCTATTTTAAGAGTTATAAAAAAAGTTAAATACAAAAGTTGTTGGGTTTCATCTAAATTTTTACTTTAAATACTACTAATAAAACAATTGCATAGGTCACGTGATATAATAATGGATAAAAAAATCACCAACTATTCTTATATCATGTGACATATACAGGCAATCGTTTTTTAGTAGAATTTAAAAAAAATCTAGATCAATCTCTACAACTTTTGTATTTAAATTTTTTTTATAACTCTTCTAACAAGAGTTAAGGGGTGGGGGTCAAAATATAGTGAACCTTGTATATGGCTATTGGGAAAACCATATGTGCTAAAGAAAAGAAATATTTGCAGAAAATAAGCTTTATCGTTATGACAGAGAATTTGAAAATTCTGGCCATTGTAGCTAATGTCTTTAGTGAAAATATATATGATATATATGAAATATATATATATTAAATTAATTAAAAATATTTCATTATAAACAGCTTAAATCATTCGAAGGTTTCGCAAAATCTGTTAGACAATTTCATTTTAATTTTAGAATTCATTTAAATTATAATTTCTTAATTGATTATATTGGCTGATTTATTTTTAATTGAAATTATTAACAATGAAAGTATAATAATTTGAAATAGGGCTAATTTTCACTATGCAAATTACTTTTTACTTAAAGTTACAAATTAACAGGTCTTAGCCAATGACAATATCTGGTATAATTTTGATTGTAGTGCTCACTGGTGGACACCGATTTAAAATAGCAAATAATTCAAAAATATAATATCCTGAGAACATTCAAGAAGTCAGACTTCAGACAGATGTAAAAAACAATGTTAATATCCACCAAAGAGCTAGAAGGGAATGAACAGTGTCATATGAACAATCACTGAATTAAGAGTCATATTTTTAAGGTGATACGCCGTTGCACATGACTAATAGGAGCTTTTCTCACGATTTTATCTAAAAAATGTTGCATTTTCAGCTTTTTAATTTTAAATAGGTACTAAATATAGTAGATTATTATGTATAAATATAAGTGCCAGCAACACACGGACTAAAATTATCATCCTCAAGATAAGCTCTTCTTCTCCATTAGGAACAGTTTATCAAAGGCATCTATTCCCCATATTGAAGCGACCTATTTTAAACTTGTCTATCCATAATGAAGCAGTGTGATGAAGTTAATGCCTTAATGAGGTCTGATCACGCCCAGTAATGGCAGCTATTGGAACTAGCGTAAGAAGGCAGAAAAGACTAAGAATTTGCAGAGTCAAAACAGTTGTCAAAGCTTATTAAAGTGTGGTCTTACAACTGTCATACATTATCTAATGAAAGAAACTAATAGCGCTGAATAATTAATTAATTGTACAAGATTCTCTAGGAGCAAAGTCAGAAGAGAAGGAGAAGACCTAATTCACCTGAAAAGGGAGTTATACTACCATGGCACTAACAATGGAAAAAATAGAGGAGTTGGTTTCATGTTTCACAAAATACTTCAGCACCGAATAGTCAAGTTTGAGAACAATTCTGACTGAGTCACATAATTAGAAATAGAAATCTGTCAGCAGTATAAAATACAAATACTGCAAGTTTATCCCCAACAAACAGCCATTCTCTTCATGATAGTTCAAATTCACATTTTAAGATTGTCCTAGGAGACTTTAATTTAAAAGTAAGTGTAAAACAACCAGACAATCAGCTTGGTGGATTTAGTTCCGAAATTAGAAATGATTAAGCCAACAGACTTAATGAAAGGGTTAAAGTGTCTGTAGAAAATACCATGATTCTCAAGAAAACTTTACAGAAATGAATCTGGCAAGGGCCTAACAAGAGGTATTTCTACTAAAGCTGAAAAATAAATTTGCTGCTCTAGAAGAATACAATGATGCCAATAATATATTACATATAATAATAGACACAGCCAAGGTCATAGATGGTAAAACTGAGTCCAAAATATCCGATCAGACTAAAATCTACAACAGCGGCATAGAGAACTAAAAGGTATAGTTAAGACATGAAAGCAGAATATACATGTATGAATGTTGTTTCCGGGTGGAAACCGTGTAGAGGCTCTGACAAGTGGCA
>JAWQRN010000217.1:0-33913 GCA_033557685.1 Sperchopsis tessellata
AATATATGTTATTAAAATGTGTATAAAATTTTTAACTTATAAGCTTATATTATGTATTAACCAAAAATGTTTTTATTGCCTTGTTCATAAATATAAAACTTGATTATTTTGGTAATAAATTTAAGTTGGATGCTGAGTTCGAACATGCTTATTTCGATCTCCTTTCTGTCGAAACTGTCTTCCACATATATCACATGGATAGGGTCGCTCATCTGTATGAATTCGTCGATGATTATTCAGGGCATCAGCTCGAAAAAATCGTTTCTGGCATATCTGAAAAAAATTTCATTAAAATCCACATCAAAGCTGCATTTCATGGAACTGCGTTATTTGACTTCAAATTAATAATAATTGACAACTTTTATTGGTTTTTCAAATTGCCGTCAATCAAAACCTAATGGAAGTCAAAGTAACCCTAGTTATAGGTAGATGCCCTTGCTAATTCCTTTAAAGGTGGGCACTTCTACCAATAAACTTTCTCCATTTCCTCTATACCGGCAAACTGTTTTAGCCTCTACTAATTCCACGCGCCTTTTCATACATGTTTTTCAATTGCCTCTACTAACTTGCCTACTTCTTAGACTCTAAAAAATATCATCTACTCATTTTTTCTTAAGTCTACTTGCATCTGTACCACTCATTAAGCACTCTTTGACACCATATTCTCATAAAACATTCTAAAATAGCCATGTATTCATGCAGATCATTTTTTTTTATTTGCATATATTTTTCTCACTAGACGCAATTTAACAATTTGTTCTACACATTATTTGCAAAGCACAAAACAATACTGTACATCTCAAACCTTCTCCTTTAAAAAGCTGTACAGCTGTCCCAAATTTAATTCTCTACAAGGGGCTCTTGGTTATCTTATAGAGAGTAGGTGTAAATTTGGAACTTTTGCGTATTCTTATAAACAATAATAATTCATTGACAAAATGATATATATTTCAATATTTTTAAAAAAAAAAATTTTATTTAGGTATTATATAACCATTATTTTTAAGAATGTTCAAAATTTATAAAACCATCGATATAGCAATGTTTTTATTTCACATCTTTTCCAAATAACAAAATTTACTCACAATGCTCTGTCTTTTATGGGACATCATCAAGTTAATTTTTTTAAGTAAAAGCTACCATTTGATTTTGTGCTAAGTTGTAGCATTTTTTTTAAATAGAGGCAACCATATGATTTTGCGCCATTTTGCAGCATTTTTTATTGTCATGGCAAATTTTCATAATAGGGCTCTAAAATACAAATTCATATTTTGTAGTTACAGATATAAGATAACTATGAAGAAGTTACACTTACAGGATGTGTTGACTCATAAATTTATTATCAACAATATCTATTACTAAAAATGGAATTTGTGATATGATATGAATTTAGGATTTCAAATATAAATCCAAAAATCATCTGTCAGGAATATAACCAGAAATATCCATAACCATTATGACTATAATTTTGTAGACGTAATTATGGTTATTCAGATTTTCCTAGTAAACAATCAACGAAACTTGATACTTTTTCATTTCAAATCTAAATAATCGAATTTTTCTTTTATTTTGTTCGCCTACTTTATCTCAAGTTATTTCAAGGTAATGCAGTTGGTGTCTTCCAGATTAGATTGTTACATTTCTATTTGAAATGTTATTAATTCTTTTCATATCACATTTTTGGTTGTTTTTAAAAGATATTCCAACCAATAATGTAAGGACTAAAAGTCAACACACTGATATTTATTACTAATTAACCTAACTTACATTTAATAACCATCATAAATTTACTCCTGTAAATTTATGATACATTGTTGAAATCACAATGAAATTATCAAAAATAGCTCAAAAACAAACGATAGCCCCTATTTATAAGAAAGAACTTCAAGATATCTCACAAAAAATGAAACCTTGGACGCAATAACAATATGTTTGCTAAAAATATAAAACAAAAAGTAACTATGGAAGTGTTTACACAACCGTCTCGTTAGCTCAGTGGCTAAGTACTAGGCTACTAAATGTGGGGTCTCTGGTATGAGACCCAGAGGCGGTCGGCTTTTTATGATTAGGGAAAAGTCTTTGTGGTGCTCGTCTTTCAGTAGGGACGTAAAACCAAGGGTCCCGTGTATTTTAGGTAAAATGAAGACCACATGCAAGTAAAGAACCCCATTCCAGTTGGAACACTGGATGCGGCAAAATTCCCAGGTGTAGGAGCCTAATCTCTGGAGCCGGTGATTGGCCATAGCAGTGGAAATAGGCCGACGATAAAAAAAGAAATAAACAAACAAGTGTTTACAGATTTTGAAAAACCTAAACATAAAATAATAATTGCAAAATGAAAAATGTTCAGTTGTTTAAACTATTTCAACAACTGAATATGGATCATTTTCGTTAAAGGATTGTCCTACAACTCTTCAAATCGAATTTGGGTCAACTGTATACTTTCCTAATCACTACTTTACACACTTTTCTTGAATTCACACTTTAATAAATTAAACAGAATAACAGAAATTATCTTTTTTATATTTTAGTTGTAAATATAAAGTGTATTAATTCATTTTATAAATTTTTGATAATGGAATCTTGTCAATAATAAACTGCAACTTAAATATTTTAAGTTAAGTTTAGAAGGTTTAATTTCATATCAAATAAATTTTGAAGACCTTGAGAATAACCACCAAATTAACAAAACTTTTACATAATTGAACCACCATAACCTGCATGAAGTTTAAAATTTGTTTAGGAAAAAAAAAGTGGAATGTTTAAATTAAAATATACTGATTGATATTATTTGGCCTCAAACATTTTGAAGATTATTTCAATTTGTGTGAAGCAGTTTTTATTTTATTCACTTGTAAAGACATAATATGATATTTCCTACAGTCAAAGTATTTTCCGTATGAAAATACTACGGCTAATGGGAATATCACTCGCACAACAAGGTTAGCTACATCAGTAACCCTAACACAGAAGCCAATGGAGCCAACCACGCTGGCATAGACACAGTAATTTCTTAAAACATTTTGTATGTTTCTCTTTTTACAAAAATAACAAACTTACCAAAATGTTGCATATGTGTCATGTGTTGTGGGAATGTGGACTGGATTATACCAGTTGCACAATGATAACGATTTTAATAGCATCTTCATAATATTGGATATAGATGATTTTATGGAAAATAATATGGACCCCTACACAAAAAAAAAATCATAGCTGTAAAAATTATTAATAACATGTACTTTTTTTCTCTATATCTAAAGTTTGGTAAAAGTTGCACTTGCTAAGTGACAAAGAATCATTGTCATTTGTAGTGATTTAATTTAAAGAATTATAAACTATAATCAATTTCTAGTATGTACACACCATAGCATAAATAATTATGCCAGATATTCTGCTACCATACTGAAATTTTGTACGTGCACAAGCTTTGAATACTTACCATATACAAGATTTTAGACAGTCAAGCCTGGTTCCAAGACTACTGGTCATCTCCAACTCTACCATCATCGACCGCCTGCATGTAATCACAAATCTATCCAAGTTTTATTGAAGATTCCACTGTAGAACTCATCTCTTAGAATTCTTTGAACTATTTGGATTCTCTTTTATCCTGCAGTATATTTAGTGAAGATGTGAGACCAATTTACTTGACACTTCCACAGTTCACTGGCATACAGTATGACCAAACTTACATTTCTGTTTAAATCCTTAACTTGGTAGTTTTGAATGTACTAGAACACTTCCAGATATCTTCAAATCCCAACGGAATTCCACATCTCCCTCACCAGCCTGCTTAGTTTTATCTTCATGGCAGTTAGACTATAACGCTTAAGAGAAATACTAGCATAGCTTATGTCCTCCCATCAGCCTAGTACATTCCAGCACATGCCACAATGTTAAATAAAAAAACCCTGTCTAATATTTCTTTAACTTCTATGCCAGCATAAAACTAATGGGGGTACCAGGACAACTAACTGGCCCAATGATTCTTGTACACTTATTATAGAATACATTAATACTATATTAATTTAATAAAATTAAATGATTGACAGAGTCTACTTACATCACAGCCATACCTCCGATCATTTGTATGAATCAATCGATGCTGATAATAAACCGATCCAGTCAAGAAGCACTTGTCACAAACAGAACATTTGAAGGGGCGCTCTCGAGTATGAACTTTCCTGATATGATCCTTCAAATCTGGCCTTATGGTGTATCTTGCCTCACAGCCTTCATGAGGACAAGCAAATGGTTTAATACCTGCAAGTGTAGAATATATTAAAGATGAAAACTATTGCATCAGATGAAATGATATAATGTGAATATAAAAAAAAAATAGTGTAGATCGAATTCTAACATTATTTCAGGCAAATTACCTTGATGAAATCTCATATGCTGCCATAAATGAGATGTTTGTGAATAACACCTTTTGCAAATTTCACAAACATATGGTTTCAAACTTTGATGTGCTCTGCTATGTATCAATAATGCTTTAGCACTATGTACTACCTAAAAACACATGTATTTAACTCATGTAATTTTTGTACATATTCAACTGACCTGATCACATTCCTCACATTTGAAGTTAGCAGGATGTTCAGTATCTCGATGGTGTTCAAGATCCACAACACTATCCCAAATTTTATTACAACGTTCACACTGATATTTAAATCCTTGTTCCACCGTAGCTGCTAATCTTTTAGCCTTAGTTGTCTGCTTTGGCCACTTTCTTTTGCGGCCTCTTTTCTTCTTTTCAGTTTCTACTAACTCTTGAGATGTGGTAATATCCGATTTACTGCTAGCCTCGCTCAAGATTTCAGTTTTAATTTCAGAAACTGGTATATTAGAATCCTCGACACTCTTATCTGTACCCTTTTGTTCAATACTTTCTCCAGTGAAGTCAATCTTTTCCCTCAATTGACTATCTGGAATTTTCATTTCTGACAATACATATTCTATTAACTTTACAATAGAATCTTTACTTTCACTACATTTCTCAGAAACTTCTTTCATTTCTTGAACAGTCGCCTTACTACTCCCGTCATTACTTACAAATGTTTTTGGTGTATAATGCTTTTTTTTAATTTTATGAGTGTACAAAATTTCATGAGATTTAAATGTTCTATCACAATATTCACAGTAAGTCATCTTTGGTAGATAAAACAGATTAGCTTCATCTGAGCACTTTGTTAACCAATGCTTTGTAGCAAGAGTATATGAATCAAAGGTTTCTTGACAAGTAATACATTCATAGTTTACTTCAGTTGTATGCTTTTTTTGATGTGCCAAAAGATACTTTTTGTCAGCATATGTTCGATTACAATATTCACACTGAAGTAAAAGCTCAGTTAACACTTTTTCCACATTTTTATTTGTAAGATTATTTAAATTAATTTCATTACTCACTATTTCAGGAGCTACATGTGACAAATTTTTAATTTCCTCATTTAAAAGCTGCAGTTCATCTGTTTCTTGTGAACACACACTATTGCTTTTTGATTCAATTTTTGCTTGAGGGACTTCGGGACACAATTCTCCATGACAATTTGCTGAAGATGGCGTCGCAAACACTTGATTGCACTTCAAACATTTCCAAACAGCGACATCACTTCTATAGAACTTAGAAATATCTCCAGCTTTCTTACAATGATTTTCTTTATGAATTCTCAAGCGATTTTCACTCACAAAATGTTTATTACAATGTTCGCAAACATTTACATTAGTTTCATCATGACTGGTCTGATGTCTTTCTAAATTATTTTTACTTACAAATTGTTTTCCACAAGTAGGGCAATCAAATTTCATTCTTAAGCCTTTATCGATATCTTTAATATCTGCATTGGGCTTCAAAACTACCTTCTCAGCATTAAATTCGCATTGATGTCGTTGGTATTGATATTTTGTAGGAAAATTTGTATCACAGTTTTGGCAAACTATCATTGTAGGAATATTAGGTACCTTTGATTCTCTTTTGACTTGACTTGATGAACTACTTATAGATTTATATTCACCTGAATCATTCAAAAGAGATGTTATCTCAGTCGCAAAATTCATAGGATTTAATTCCTCTACTCCACCTAACTTTATAACTCTTAAAGAGGATTCATCTAAATCTAGGTATCTGTATGTAAAATTAATTTTATCTCCAGTATTTAAAGACAAATCTAAAGCAGCACCAAATAAGGATGGCTCAGAATTTATGGGATAATTTGAAATAAGTTGATTGGTGATGTTATCTATATCATATTGTATTGAACTTACAGTTCCGTCTATTCCATCCACTCTATACATTTTTAGAGTTCCGATATCGGGATTATTCATATTCAGTTCTGAAACCACTTGATGCCTCTTTAAACGAATAAGTTCATCAAAACAGCTTTGCATCACAAACCACAAGATTACTTCGCGAGAAAAGCGTTTTAAAACAATAAACAATTTTTGTTTTTAAAACATAAACCGGGAGACGGATATTTCTTTCTTTTGTTTTCGGTTGGAACACAAGGCAATTTTTATTAAAATATTTATTATGTTCACAGAACATAAGATCCTGTTAATCATAACAATAAAAAACGATATTTCAAAATTTAATTTTCATGTCATGCGTAGTTCTGATCGTTTCTCTATTCCATCTATCAGCAAGTAGACAAAATCCCTAATTTTTAATTGGTAAATTTGGTAATGAAACGAATAAGTTGGTATCTAATTTAATTTAGTTTGTTGGTAGGATTGGTAGTGTCAGTAGAAAGTCACGTAAACAAGCGTTAATTTAAAATAATTAATAATGCAAAAAGTTGTAATTTTTGGTTCAACTGGTATGACCGGTCTTTGTGCCGTAGAGGCAGCTGTTCGAAAAGGTAACTAAATGTAATTTTACTCTTGTTTTGCCTGTATCATAGTTATTTTCTTTTTTAGGCCTAAATGTAAGAGCATTTGTCAGAGACCCTTCAAAACTGCCTGATCATTTAAGAGATAGTGTTGAGGTTGTGAAAGGTGACGTTTTAAATTACACAGATGTTCTTAATGCTATTAAAGATGTAACAGCTGTAGTAGTTGTATTAGGAACCCGCAATGATTTGAAACCAACAACAGTGCTCAGTGAGGGCATGAAGAACATAATTAAAGCTATGAAAGAAGCTAGTGTAGAAGTTGTATCCATCTGCTTGTCCGCATTTCTATTTTACGAACCCGAAAAGGTCCCCCCTATGTTCAAGGATATCAATGCAGATCATCAACGTCAGTATGACTTGGTAAAGGCTTCAGGATTGAAGTATATTGCCATTTTGCCACCTCATATTGCTGGTATGTATTATGTAGATTTTTAAAAAATAGCATACTGATGTGATATGGAATGGACACTTTATAGATTAGTTTCCTGCTTAACATATCAAGTTTCATATACAAAACATGCTTACTCATTTGCAATGGTATGCTAAACTTATGCATCATTAACAATGAATAATCATATTCTACGAATTATATTTCGCTTAATATCATGTTGAAACTCTATTAACTGCTTATTTAATGTTAGTATCACAGGTTTTCATACTATGTTTATGTATACTGTACATTGTCAGCATTGTCTTCTATGATATTCATATGGACCAAATTTCATAGGTATAAATCAAAATTAGTTGCACAGATATTTAGTACTCAATAAATTTGTGTATCCTAATTCACTTTAAAGAAATATTTAGGATTACCAAATGAATTCTTACATTGCTTGTATAGTTTCTATTATGCTATAGCCCACAATAGTGTTTCAACAGAGCGTAGACATTTCGTTACCGTTATAAAATATTTTGGTAATAGATCATATGAACCTTAATAAATAGAGATATTATGGTTTCTTTTTCAATCATTTTATGTAGTGCATATCTTTGAACTAATCTGATGATAATATGCTACATATATATTAGATGAAAGATGCAGTCTAGCTCAAGTTCATGCATAGTAAACTGAGATTGCTAAATACATAAATATAAGTGTTAGCAAATTGAGATATGTAGTTAGATCAGTAGACCTTTGACCACGTGTTGTGATTATTTTAGGCTCTTGTTAATGATGACACAAAGTTCACTAATCCAACATTTTCACTAAATTATCCACCATTTTATCACTTTTCAGATCAACCCGGCTTGGATTATCAAGTTAAGCATGATTCGTCTCCTGGCAGAGTGATCAACAAGAATGCTCTTGGAAATTTCCTGATTGACTCTCTGACACAACCTGAACATTATGAAAAAACTTGCGGCATATGTAATAAGCACTAAGTTCCATAAAGTATGAGCGTTTTTATTTTGAAAGTCTGTTGTCACAACTTGGTGCTAAGTGTTACTGTTTATTTAGTTTATCATATATATTTAAGTACAATTTTGATGGTACGATATAGGAGATATATTTAACATATATTAAGAATAAAATAGCATTTATATAAATAGAAAACAAAATCAGTTCTTACTTCAAATTACTCTTTATACTTTTTTATTCCGAAACTTGAAGCAGCTCAATATTTTACTTTTTCTGTAGTGATGAAATAAAATAATAATAGTTACTTATTGCAGTTTTTTTTATGTTCTGTGTATGTATTTTTGTAATCTCTACAACCTATCTAAAGATAAAAAAAAATTTAAAACACTCATTAGTAAATATTTAAATATGAAATATTTAACTGACTAATTTAAACTTAGTTTTTAACGTACTCAAAAAAAGTTTAAAGATTTTACTATTACTTTTTCTATATTCCTTAAGATTTTGATCAATAACTTTTTTGTTGTGAAATATAGCATACATTTTATTTTAAAAAATTTCAATTATTTTGAAAAACAAATTCAGATATAGTTGAAGTTGCATAATATTTGTATCTAAATGTACTCTCAAAATATTCTTTCTAATAAAAATTTGTATTATATATATTTCATCAGTACTATCAAGGTCAATTATTTAACATGAATACAGAAAATTTGTTCTACAGTATATCATATGTTATAGCTATTAACAATATACATATAGCAAATACTTATGTGTGAAATATTTATGTACATTAAAATACTATTATAACTAATCCTAGTTTTTGTGTTTAAAAATACTTATGTACTATATTTTATGTGTAATGCTTTGAAAAAATTAGCCTGCTTTATCTTTTTGCAAATAATATGAGACCATAATGGACCATCCCATGTCAGGGTCATTTCGAGATTTTTCTCCAAATGACAATTTAGATAGGTTTTCGCGATCATTGCTATATTAAAGTTGCCAAAAATTTTAAAACTTTTTATTAATTATTAAACATTAATAATATTGGAAATTATTATAGCCTAGGTTATTTTGCTGACATCATCTCTGGCCAACTATGGCTTTGATTTTTTTTTCATACAAAATGAGGTTTACTACAAAAAAATGCTTAGAAGTGATATCTCGCATCAGCTTTTAGTTGTTTTATGTAAATGTTTCTTGGAATTTCTGCAAGTTGTTGATCAATAAGTATCTTGCCATCTGTGTTTTTAAAATTATTGAGGTTGCAATAAAGAAATCATTGACGAATTCCTTTTTGGAGGCATTGATATGTGTCGTCTGCGATCAATAAGTTTTTTGTAGATTTACCCTTTCGAACATTGAAAAGAATAAAAGATGCTAATTTGGGATTTCTGCCAAGTGTTAATGGTAACACTTTCTTTTTGTCTCCTATTAGTACAACAGATTTGAATGCAAGTATTATTAATTTAAAAAATAAAAAATCTGTAGGCCTTATAACAGGAGTAATAAATAATCTACCAAGTAGCGTACAACTGGTGCATGTTCAGTTAATCAATGACTCATTTGTGTATGGTGTTTTACCACAATGCTTGAAGACGGATGTCGTGATACCTCTGCATAAGGGTGGTGCAGAAAATGACCTAAATATGAGTATCGACCGATTGCTTCGCTGTCTGTTTTGTAATTTATAGAGTCTTGTGAAAACTCAATTAATGACATTTGTAAATATAATGTCCTTTCCAGATATCAGTTTGGTTTTAGGCCTGGTCTGAATACTTGCGATGAAATTTACAACCTGCTTGGTGGGGTCTATAATTCATTGAATGGCAGGAAGCATGTTGTGGAAATTTTGGCAATGTAAAAAAGGCATTTGATTGTGTCGATCATGATCCCTTGCTGAACAAGTTATATGGAATCGGCATTCGCGAGGTGCCTCTTCGGTGTGTCACTAGCTATTTGTGTGGGCGAAGTCAATTTGGTCATTTTGGTCAACTTATTATTACTAATGATAAACAAACTATTGGCTCCACTAATTATGTTACAATAAGCTTTAGTGGGTTCAATTATAGAACTTAAGCCGAAAACTATTACTATCTATATGTTACAATGAAACAGATACTATCTTGCTGATGCAGCATTGCATCGTTGGAACATATAACTCCTCTATCCCTAAAAGAAGTTTTCTTATAATTGAAGGAAAGAAAACTTCTTTTATAAAAGTTATGTTTATACAAGAAAATGGTTAAAATAAGTACGATAACAATAATAACTATTACTGTACCGTAGTAGTAATGATGAGGATTGCTTGATCAATTATAATGTAACTTTTCTATTGTTAAAGAATTTAGTTTGGGCATTAATGGGAAATGTTTGTCATTATCAAAGTTGTGGACGTTAGGCAACATAAACATAATTGGTTTAATATCTAAGTGATTTTCATTAAAAATGGTGAAAGAACAATCATTGGGTACTGTTTTGGCTTATGAATAAATGATTACTTACTTAGATGTAAATTAATCAAACTTACATGTAAATTAATCAACGACAGCAATCCTGAATATCGTGAGAAGACATTTCTTAAGAAAGAGCTAGTGGAAATTTCTATATGTGACCTAAATGTTTTCAACACTGATAACATTCTTTTAAAAAACATTACTTCAAACAAAGTGCTGTGTTCAGACCTAGATAGCAGACCTCAGATTATTCGATAGAGAAAAATAGCCTCTTAACATCTTTAACTAGATTATGGGGTTCTTCAAGGATCAATTCTAGACCCCCTGCTCTTTATGATGTATGGCAGAATCCGACGTAAAAGAAGCACTAATAGTTCTACTGTAGTTATTCATATTTCTATGAATTAGGATTCTTAGCTCACAAATATCAAATGCAAGATGAGGTAAAATCCAATGAAACATTAAATGCTAAAAAAAGGATCAAATCTCATTAAAATTCTGTTAAGATAAATAATACACTTTATTTTTTATATCGATTTATTCATAAAAGTTTTTTGCTGAAAACATTTTGTACTATTATTCTTAGGTAGAAGGGGCAGTATAGGTCCGCGTTGTACGTTATTATCACTTTTAATACATCTAGATGTGGCATTATTGGCAGTATAACCACCAAATATATTTATAGGTTGGCATATACAATAACCCAGTTTACTATAGAAGCCTTCTTGTCCTTTTGTAGACAAATAAATCATGCTAAGGTTTAGTTTGCTTTTGCAATATTCCTCAGTTTTCTGCATCAAATATGTTCCAAATCCTTTTCCTCTTAAAGTTACATCTATTACAACAGATTCTATAAAGCAGGCATCTCTGAAACTGGGGATAGGAGACAGCTTACAATGTCCCACCACTTTATTGCTTTTAATTAGAACAAGAGATGTTGGTAAATTGTCACGGGATGCTTCCAAACTCCGTAGCCGTGCTGTATCAGTACGTTTCCATTCTGCATTTATTAACTTGCAGCATTGCATTAAAAATTCTGGGTATTGGTGCAGAGGTAATACAGGTAAATCCATATCTACAATGTAAATAAATATATTAGTTTGAATGCCAGTGTGTAACATTTCACAATACTATATCCTCAGGATTTTGGGTGGAAGATGAATTAGGACACTTCCATGGATCAAGTTGTACATGGTTTAGAGCTTTTAAGATTCTTAGGATACAAAATGGCCATGGAAACATGTCCGAACTATTCTGCACCAGTTGAGAATATATTGCTGGGGAAAGTTATAGATGAGATTAATCGTGAAGGCATAGAGGTTGATGTAATTATGCATGCAATTATAACAGCTAAAGTGACGTGCAACATGACAATACAATAATGCTGAAAATAATTAAATATTCCAAAACTATATTACTCCTAATAAAGAATAAGTTCCTTCTAAAGCAGGCTTGCAAAAATATATAAGAATAAAAAGTTGGACAGCTAGCAGACTGACTCATCCTCCATCCCAGGTGAATGCGTTAAAACGTGGATGCAAATACCCATTTAGGTAAACAATAATATTAGTCTGGTAGATTCACAGACACAGCTTACTGCATAGAATTATATTCAAAAAGACGAATTACATTCAAAAGGACAATTCATAATTATTTTTTTCGTAATTATTAAATTTACCATTGTGTTTTATTAATTAAATTCTCATATGTAATGTAAAGAGTGAACTAGAGATTACCCACAATTATCTTATGTTACCACAAATACAAGAGGGCCAGATTCTCTCGAAGCAATTACCAAGGAAAAATGTCATATAAGTTTAATTCAATGTGATCAAAATAAAGGGAATGAATTGAACTAAACAATAAAAATGTATGAGATCAGTTGTGTACTTATCATTTTATTAATGCAGATCATCAATATTTATCAATTTGATAGAATAAAACTTTATGAGGTCTATTGGGAACAAAATTTTTAAATATTTTAAATTAAATGAGAATAACTTTAAAACCTTGGTACCTATTTACAGAGATTGGAAAATAAATAATCAAGCAAAGGTAATTACAGAAGAAATGTTTAACTTTATATAGTAAAATAAAATGTAATATGCTCTGCAAGTGTCCCACATATTATGTTTCACAATTGTAAATGACCCAATAAGTTGTGGCCCAAGTACAATTCACCATTTGAATTACAAAAGATCAAGGAAATCTGCAAACTTATTTATACAAATTTCTACATGGAACACCTTAGAAATACAGCTGAAACAATAATCACTTCCACACCACCTAAATTTATAAACGAGGAATAACAAATTGATAGATATACATTGTGATTGAGAAGTCTCTCCGTATTAATAAAAATCTCCACAGTACTAATAAATCATCATCAAAATCATTCCTCTTCTATCCATAGGGTGTAGAGGTATCTTTTCATATTTTTTACCTATTTCCCTCCAATAAAGTTTAGCCACTCCAACCTATCTCTGTGCCTGTGTCCAATCAATACCCTTGACACTGCAGTATTCCACTCTCTGGTTGGTCTTCCTCTCAGCCTGGCCCCCTGCGTAGTTGCCTCCCATATCCTTCTTGTGACTCTTTCTGTGGACATTCTATTTAAGTGACCAAACCACCTGAGTTGTCCCTCCTCAATCCTGTTCTCCACTTTGTTCACTTTTAATCTTGCTCTTAAATCCTCATTTCATATTCTGTCTCTTCTTGACACTCCCTTTTGTTAATACCCACGAACCACTACCGAATATCATTATAAAGACGTACACTGTATTAAAAACTGTCAATTTTGTCTCATTAGAAATCTCCCTTCGATTCAGAAACCCCGTGTTGAGGACTTTATACAAATTTGCTGTGCTATGATGCCTGTTATTTACGTCACTCTCAGTATTTCCAGTACTCTCTATAATTAATCTCAAATATTTAAAAGTCTGGACTTGTACTAGTTGTTGTCCCTTTATTTCCGCCTGCATGCATTTAACTGATCTCCTGTTTGGGTACATCAATTAGCAAAACATGTATTTGGTCCTCTGAAAACCACCCCCACTGTATTCTTCAATCATCTTTGCATCCTGTCAAAATTTTCTGAAAAAATTAATTTAGAGTAATATTGTGACCAAATTTTATACCCATTCTTGGACAGTTAAACGAAATCGTGAATGGATATTTTCAATAAGATAGCATTTTCAAAGATCGCACAATTTCACAATCAATTTGAGCTCCTTGTTCACCACCTGATTAGGAAAATATTTTTAAAAATTTTTCAGAAAGTATTGATGAATTAAAATTAGAGATCCGAACTCAAGAGAACTCTATGCCAAGAACTTCTTCTAAAATTGTAACAAACATTATTTATTATAATATAACAATTATTATATTATTTATTATTACTGCAAAGAGGCTGTTCGATCGCAATGTATAACAAATTAATTCTACCTGTAGTGGAGAATACAAAATATACTGCAAAAGATTTAAAATGGTAGTCTTTTTAAGAGACATAGAATAAACTATGGAAGTAAAATAAATATTATCTAATAAAGGTATATTTTGATATACAAGGTATTAACACTGACAGTATTTTTTTCCAATAAAATATAAATCTTCTACACCTCTAAGTAAAAAAACGATTTAGAATTTAAAAAAATAGCAAAATCTAATTTTCAAAACTATTTAATTTCAGGAAATTCATGCATAAATTATTTTATTTTGTAATTGTTTGATAGCAACTCAAAATTTTAAGTAGTCTTATGATTTAAGGTACAATCAAATAGACTAGTAGTTATTACATGTAAATTAAATAGTAACTCACACATTCTAACTAAAAAAATGTTTACATATTCATATTCAAATACGATTTGGGGAGCTATCAAACAATATACATACATTTTAGAAACATACTCCTAAATGCGTAGTTAAAAAAAGTGAGCTAGGATATACATAAATATACATACATACATAAAAAAAAATTAATTAATGTGGATACAGATTACACCAATGAGTACTTAGAGTTCTTGTGCACAATGAAAATTAAAATGAAATTTAAATTTATGTTTTCCAAAGTATATATGTAAAGTAAACATATAATATACTATATTTTTATTATTCCATGCTTCGCCAGTATTTATATTACGCCGCTCATCCTGCTATGTCCGTATGTGTATTTTACAGCTTTCCTAACAGCATCAAACACAAGGATAATGCTCGCTCTTCCTTTAAATTCTCAGAGAAAGGGTTAATGAATTAATTTTAAGTTACTGAAAATGAAACATATGCTTAAATCCATATTTATACATCGTGAATTCACCTACAAAATGCATTATAATATACAGCACAAACATTAGCACAAAATAAGAAAAGAAACAACAAACAAGAATCAGAAAACACACCATAACAAAAAAAACAATATGAAAACTAAGAAAACACTATCCATTCTGGTTTAGATGCTACCCACTTCAAAACCTCAAGAGTCAAAAACAGACTTTTTGTAATGGTAAATTATCACGTCATTGGTATATAGTAAACAATGCATTTTTAGATTAAGAGTCAGAAAATGAATCTTACTTATCAGAAGCATGGTTCTAGAGTTAAATTGGGATGATAAGAAATACACAAAGAAGCAAGGGTTTCACAAGTTGACCTTTTTGGGAAGAATCTGCTGAATACGAGATATGTAAGGTTTGAAAATAATTAAGCAACTTTGTGAAAAAATTAATCAAAAATTTCAGTTTTATGATTGACCATTAGTTCCTGGCAAGTACAGAATCTCCCAACTTTGATATTGACACCAGCATAGACGACAACCCATGATCAGATTGTTAAGAAATCATTTACATCAACTCCCATTATGTCATCTACAGACACCACCAAAACATTATCATTAATTTCGGGTACTATCTACAACGAATACGATAAATAATTTTCACAAACTTTCTTAAGACGCTATGTAAAAAAATTCCAGAATTTTAAAAAGTGTTAGAGGGTTAAACTTTAAACGAGACTTTGATTATATCAATTGTAGAATGTTTTTATTAGTTTTATAAAAAAATTTAGTGCCAGTTATAAAAATAATATTCATAAGTTCATAATCTGCATCAAAATTGATAAAACAAAAATGCTTAAATTCAACACAAAAAACCTAAAGCCACGTATGCCAGTAATACTTGGGTTCTGAGAAAAACGATAAGAGAATTATTATTTTTGAAAGGAAAGGTAGTTATCTGATGGGAAAAGAATGTCTGGTCAACCAAGAAATAGATAGCTTGAGGCATCTCGATGTCGGGCCATTTCAAACAACCTGACATCGCTGAAACACAATAATATTAAGATAGCTTAAGAAAATAAGGCTCAAATTAGGAAGGAATGAATGTTGAAGCCCAGGTTCTTCAAGAACTGTAATACCCAAAAAATAAGTAAACTTGCTCATAGTTATGGACAACTAATTACTGTCAAATGACATGCTAAGATTTCATGTAAACATAAAAACTAGTTTTTATCCATAAATTAATGGTAATTATTAAAAATTAATAAACATGAATCCAAGAGGTATGCATTGGTGGATCTAGTAAAATTATAGTAGTGTTACTTGAAATTATACTCATATAATCAGTGGTGTCATTCTAATTTAATAACACCTGGTTCAGTAGACCCATCCGGGAGCACTACTTCCCAGGTGAGGAATATGCCACAACATTTTTTATTTTATTGTAACTGAATACATATCAATTTCTAGCAGTTCATTCTTATAAACAAAGGACGTACATTCAAATTCAGTACGGGAAATAACTGTATGTTAGCTCTTGTTTTTGCCAACGTTTCGTCCCCCGTTGCAGGGGACATTATCAATACTTGTAGCTCTTAAAACTGCTAATTATAGATTGCCATGTAGCTCTGAAACATGCTAGTTGTAGGTGCCGACAATCTCTAAAAAATGCTAATAATAGAATAAAATGTAGCTCTCACAAGTGCTTGTCAAGACATAAAAATTTTATTTCCTGAACCTGAAGAGACGTACATTCTATTTTGAAAATGATCCAATCTGTATGAATGTTGTTTCCGTGGAAGTCTATTACATTTAATGATCCAATCTATTTACTAAAAAAATAATTTCTACACACAAATTTAACATTTATTCTAATGAAACTCACTGATGCTAATGGAGGGCAAACGTAATATTAAAGCTTGACGGTAGCAAAATTTTCATTACATTTTAAGTAAAAACACCTTTTGATTTTGGTAGTCTTTTCAATTGTTTGGTGTAGGTTAAGAAAACTGCCAAAGTAGAGCATATTTGCTGTTTGTATCCTGTTAAATAATGTTGGAAGATCAATATACTGAAGTTAATTAAGTCTGTCTTTTATTTGAAAAATGCTGCATTGTGTATTTCTGTAGAAATGTTTTGCAATACACAATAAAGTTTGTTCTGAGTTGATTCAATTCCTTCACATATATCAGTCATCATTGGATTGCATTTAGTTAAACACGAAAATATGAATTATCATTGATATATATTTTTGAATAGCTATATAGAATACTGCAGCAACTTATCTTTTTCTACTTATTTGAAGAATTGAGCTTTCGCATGAGATAATGAAAAAACATGTTCGCTCAATTTTTTGCGTACAGACCTTTATTGGATTTCTTTAGTTGACCCATATGGAATAACATTTCATTTCACTTCCATTCCGTAGAAATATTCTACACTTAATGACGTAAGTTTGGAACAAACTCTGCAGTCAATACTTTTACTGGAGGAAATAAATATCCAATGATATTTATTTTTAAATATTCTAGTTGTTTTATTTACACTAAAGTATGTTAATAATTATTTTAGTGATGGTGAAGCACACAGATAGGTTAGCGACTCTGACGATAGTTGATTAGAATCACCAACCATTAAAAGTTTCAATTCTTCTGCTGGATTTTTATTCTTCTTTTTTATTTCATTTTTCCAGCGCAGTCTTTTTGGTATGAGCAGCCGATATCTACTAACAATCAGTGTCAAAGGTATAAGAGTGAAACCCATGGGGAACTATCCAAAGTATGAGACCCAAAAAGACTAGCCAGATTAGGGGAACATATCAAACAAGGCTTGGCTTACCTTTACACATGTATTTTTTTTACTCACCACAGCGATTTCATTGGTGGATTATCCGCACGATACCTACTATAGTATTCAAAGAAATAAATGCAATATATAAAGTATTTCTCTACACAAATAACTTTATCGACAACCAGTTTGGCAAACTTAGATAATTTTAACCGGTTCAGCCGAACCAGTGCAAACGGGCTGAATGACACCACTACATACAATTCAGGAACAGACTAGAAACAAAGTTAAATTTAAGTTAAACTTAATTTAGATATCACCTAACTCATTTCTGTTTGAAGTCTGTCCCTTTCTCAGTTACTAATAATTTCTAAAAATATTTAAATTAGGAAAACTAATTTATATGTGATTTATATGCAATAATTAATAATATAACTTTTAGAAAAATTTATTATAGTGATGCACAGACTTGCCTGATGGATTTATAGTAGAATCAAAGTTACCACTTTGCTTTAGAGTTTCGCTAGATGGTTCATAATAACAAAACCACGACCAGAATTCACTGCACATTATAAATGATTTTTAAATATTTCAAAATCAAACTTTTTTTATTATTAGTGACAACTTAAACAACAAAAACAAATAATTTAATTATCTAGGTACCTACAAACACAAAAGTGGAAATCTTTATCAAAATAGTAGAAATACTACCTTTTTATATAAATTCTGGAAGAAACCCGATACAGGGCCCATGTACACATTGACAATAAAGTTTATTGCTATTGCAAATAAAAGCATTTGAGGAAAGGTATATACGGTGGCAAGGTCTACCAACCAAAATCGACTTAATCACAAGGAGAAAACAACATCTAACACTCCAGATAACCAGTGACACCAAACCTGATTTTTTAAATTTAAAAAATGTCCTGCCTAAATAAAGTTATTTAGATACCTTTTAGTCTCTAGATCTGTTTTAATTCTGTAATCATTTTGAGGAATTCTGAATTTTTGGTTTTTCTTTTGTACCTATTACCTCAGTGAACAACTTTCAACTCTTCGTAAATATGCACTGCTCAAAACAACTAAGGGATATTTCATAAAAATGATAATAAAAGAAACATACAGTTAAAACACAGTTTTAAACACGAAATCGAATGAATCGTCGTATTTTATGCTTGTTCCTGCAAGTTCTAACAAGTTCGTCGCTAGAGGATATAAAAGCGTATACCAAAACGCTCTCGCTTACAGTTAAATTTTGGTCACTTCTTTAGTTACTAATGGTGATACTGACTTTTATTGCAAGTAAGACTGGCAAAGCAACATGATCTGTCTGAATCAAAAGCTTGGTGAGCTATAGGTCAATTGGAAGATGGACGAACACAGCAAGCAAATGCACAATTTCTTGGAGTGATCCAAAGCATAATTTCCCAACTTTGGAATCGATTTTTTTAAGCTCGCTAAGTTCGGCGAATACAAGAACAAGGTTAGCCAGCATCAACAACACCAAAACAGGATCATTACCTCTCACTATTTGCTCTTAGAAATCGAACTCTTAATGCTACCCAGCTACAAAGAGTTTGTCACTGCTACTGGAAGGCTGGTGTGAACTCAAACAATAAGGAATCATCTTCATCATGTAGACCTATAAGCCCGAAGACCAATGATTTGCATTCGACTAACGGTATCGTCTTCATGAAGTGGGCCTATATGCCCGAAGACCAATGATTTGCATTCGACTAACTGCAGATCACAGAAGAGCATGCAAAAAGTGGGCAGACGAGCATATAAATTGGGGCAACAATGTATGGTGATAAGTATTGTTAAGTGAACAATCAAGATTCACCTTAGAACCACATAATAAGTAGTTTTGATTTGGCGTGAACAGGGAATAAGAATAATCCACAATTTGTTCGAGACAAACAGACAATATGAAGGTTGCGATTTGTCAGTTAATGGTCGGAATAAGTACTGGGAGCCAAACGGATCTTTGTTTCTTTCAGAATAGCTCCGTTATAGCCCAACGGTATTTGGACAAGATTTTGCAACCTATTATTCTTCTGTATGCAGCAGCAGTGAGAGCACGATTCATTATTATGGAAGATAACGCTCCTTCACATCAAGCAAATATCATGGAAAACTGGATTGATGAAGTGTTAATCGAAAAAATGGTCTGGCCAGCAAATTCCACGACAGCAATCCGATCAAACATACATGGGATACAAAAGGAAAAATATTGAAGCATGAAATATTCCACCATGTACAATTCCGAAATGTCACTTTGCTTTCAGAAAGGTTGTCAAATTTATTTAGCCGTTCATAGCGATCATACTCTTTATTAACTTTTGTTTTTTATACTAATTAATTAATAAAATAAAATGTAAAGTGAAAAGACTTATTCGTAGACATATATGTTGTAATTTATAAAATTTGCAATAAATATTAAAAATGAACAAAAAATATGTTTTTTATAATCTCATCCGAGTCTTTTAAGAGTTCTTGACTTTCAAAACGTCATTTATATTCATATCTCTAAAAGATTACAATAAAAAAATTAAATATCGCTTAATTGTTTTGTGCAGTATAATTGAGAGCACTATTTCTGCAGTACAATTTCCAGAAAAAATTAATTTTTGTGCGAGTTACAGGATGAAACCAATATTTGCTTGTGAAATATTGGGTTAACAACTGACCTACCAAATGAAAACAGGATGAAACTTCCTAAGACATAATTTAAAGTTTCAAAATTTTATTTTTAGAAAGAAAAATTAAGAATATATTTTATTCAATGTCTACAGATTATCAGGTTTAAAGTTGTATGTTAAATTTATATAGATGTGGTATCTTAGCAAGGATGTTAGAGTGGTATTTTACTTTTTTGTGGCTGAGAATATTCCTGCTCTATCAGTAATTTGATGGATTACCTTACTATCCTCAAATAGCTATGGCCCACGATCCTATGCCAAGGTGCATGGGCTGGACCCCTTTTTAACAAAGATCTGCATAATCCACCCCTAACTGTAATTCAGTTTTCATATATTACAATCTACTATGTATTAGTTATTTAAAAAATCCTCCACCAAAAAATTTAAAATTATTACCTTGAAAATCTATAAATCATCTCTGCAGATGACTTTGAAATGCAAGTCCTACAGCAAAATAGAAAATAAAAGTAAACATAAACTTCTTTTTTAACATCGAATTCTACAAACTGTTACTTCACATTATAATATGATGTTTATCCCCAATCAAATGGAAGTTACGTCACAATTTTTTAAATCGTTTCTGTAGATCAACTTTCATTTTTACCCAAAAAGGTTATGAACAATATTTTTTAGGTTAAGCATGTCAACAAACCGTGTCAAAACAATCGCATCTAAATGCAAGTATAAAAAAAAACTAAGTATTATAAAAGTAAATTAATATAAAATATAGTTAAATTTTGAAGAGGAATTTACCTTGAACCGTAAATATCTGCTAAAAATACTACCAGCATTCAACACAATCATATCTAAAATTTTTTATAAAAATAACCTCAAAACTATTAATCCGAAATATAATACAAAGCTGATCTATCTATAGATATGTACATTAAGCATAGTACAATTTGTATTAATCATTAAAATAGTATACATACATTTTTAGGAATAAGTAATATGTAATAAATTTTTATCTAGCAATCGGGTTTATTATTAATTCACTCACATTAATTCACTGCATACTACAATTAAGTTAAATATAATTCTTATAAATTCATACCATTAGATTCTTGTATGGTTTAATAATATTCATCCTGGTATAATTCTTTCCCTAGTTGACAGTTTTTACCATTTTTTGCACTAGCGTCTATTGTTCAGACCAAATAGATCGTTTATAATAAGATCATAACTAGTAGGAGATACAATACTAACAGTAATACAACTACAATACCATTACATTTTATGGTTTATAAAAGTAAAATCTTAACTATAGAACGTACTATACTGCCTAATATCTTATTTAACGCAAGCCCTCCTTCTACATCTTAATATTCCATGGTACAATATACTCAAGTTTATTCGAAATAAAACTACTTCTTGCTTTATAAAGCGGCACAATATAGGTGCAAGCTCTTGCTTCAGAGATCTCACTGGAAAGTAAACGGCCCAAGATATTGTTGACTTGCTGAGGTTTGTCTTAAGTCAACCTACTTCCAATTCAAAAATTGTTTTTATAAACAAACTTCATGTTATTATGTCTCCTCTATCCCAGTTAAAGCCATTATATTCATGAACGCTATTGTATTTCTTTCTCAGATATCAAACCGAAATAGTGGTTACCTGGTACTGACACTGGATGTGTTTTTGATTAACTTAAAATCCCAACACCCAGATGTTCAATTCACTCCGAAAAGAGAATCATCAATTTCTCTTCCTTTCTTTATGTAAGGGGAAGGGATGATCAGATGTCTCTATTTCTCATTCTGTATATTGAAAGTCTATCCATACAAATGCATATGTGCATTGTTGGATACCACCTGACCCAGAAGATTTGAGAATTTTAACTAAACCTTGTGTGTAAAGCCCATCTTATTTCTCATAAGTTAACAATCATGCACCCTATTTTATAAAAGACATCATTCCCATATACAGTGAATTACAAATTCCTAGTTTCTCCAGAAACATTTACATCGGAGAGACCAAGCATACTAGAGCTATTCATCTGAAGATCATGAACGTATTACTCGCTTGAGGCATGTTACCCAATCCACCCTTGCTGAACATCATTATTTAATAGGTCAAATTATCAATTTCAAAGATAAATAATCTTGGTTTGTATGCCACATTATTATCCGAGAAAATTCAGGTAAGTTGTTAAATTCTTTAATTACATGAACACTATCAATCATAGTGATGGCCTCCAATTGCCTGAAATATGAGAAACATCCTCTTTTGATCATAAAACAATTTTGCCACGGGATGTTTAATAATGTCCAGGGACATTACTCTTCTTTGCACACTTCTGCCGTGTATGCAACATTACCCACACCCTCCATATCAGACAATGCCCCGTGAACTTGTTATAACGGTAAACATCTTGATCTCGTAGTTTTGTTCATTCAAGTAACATCACTCACCTTTTAAAATGTCCCTTGCAAGAATGGGCAAAAGGTTTCACTCAGAAACATATCGCCCATAATTAGTAATCATGGCAGTTGTATACAGTTTATTTATAAAATTTTATTTCTATTTTTAGCAATTGAAATCATTAGAAATGATGCCTGGAAGATTAGGACTACCACCAGGGGTCCAAGAGAATAACCCATTACTCCTCTCATGGCATGATTCAGCTTGGATTCCAATTTTAAATACAACAAATGTCATGGATTATTTCTCAGAAAGGTCGAATCCTTTCTTTGATAGGACCTGCAACAATGAGATTGTTAAAATGCAGAGGCTAAACCCAGATCAACTACAGTAAGAATCAATTTTATTTTCAGAACTAATGACCAAAAATGATTAATTTTTAAAATATTCTTTTAATTTTAAAAAAGATTCTAGATAGTTTTACTATATTTCTAGATCGTAATACTAATTCCGATTAGCTTCAAAAATTCAAGAAAGACAAGGATTTCCAACCTTCTAAAAGTCTTTTCAAATGAATTTTCGTCTCCCTTCTCAATATATGTCATTTTATAACTGTAAAAACTGACTGTTAATACTATTATGTTTGTATTTATTTTTAGAAATATGACTGGTCTTGAGTATGTGCTTCTTCATGTCCAAGAACCTATACTCTATGTGATCCGGAAGCAGCATAGACATAGTCCTCAACAAGTTACGCCACTAGCTGATTATTATATTATAGCTGGAATTGTATATCAAGCTCCTGATTTGGCTAGTGTGCTAAATTCAAGACTAGTAAGTTGAAATTTTCCAAACAGTATTTAGTACTTACAGAGCTGAACAAAAATATGGACATTCACTGCAGTATCTTTTATTCTGCATTTAAATGAATTTTTGTACAGGGAAGTTTTAAAATATAAGGTACAGAACCAACCTATTAGCGAAAACTTCCGGTTTTACATTCTCCATATTTTTTCATTTATCAATAAATCGCTTCTTTACAAGTTCCTTGATATATGGTTTGATGCTTTTGATTTTGATAATAGCAGATGTACTAAATAAAATAAAAAGTCATAAAAAAATGTATTTAATCTAGGCACATGAAATTAAGATGTTGACATTCGGTATGTTACTAAGCTTATATAAACACAAGTTTCTTGTAAGGGTTAAAATGGTTAAAGTAAATGAGACTGAACGCATTGAAATTTTAATGATGATTGGTTTTGGTAACCATTGCCAGGACCCAACAAGAAGTTTGCACCCACTTTAATAATTTCCACCCACATAGAAACCCGATAACATTTTGAACGCTAATAAATTTTATTTTCTTTCTTTTATTTTTCATTTCATGTGTTTCTTGATTAATTTTTATTTTATTTCTTTGTTTATCAAATTTAAAGGTATGTACAGGTTGTTCTATTTAAAATAAGAAAATAGAAATCATCTCCGATTAAACCGGTAGTTGTGAGAAATTGCTAATAGTACACAATTGTATAAAAAAATTCATTTAAATCACTATGCAATATTTTTGTTCAATCCTGTATAATATATATATATATATATATATATATATATATATATATATATATATATATATAACAAATACTAATAGTAATTGTCCAATAAAAACAACTTTATTTGAGATAATTTTTGTTTGTTTATTTAACGTCAGCCTATTTCCGCTGCTACACAGGACCCACAGTTCTACGGCCACTTTTCCCTAATCGCTAAAAGCCGGCCGCCTCTGGATTTCGAACCAGAGACCCAACACTTAGGAGCCTAGTACTTAGTCACTGAGCTAACAAGACAGCTATTTTAGATAATAAAAACAATTCGTTTAACTATTTGCAGACATTTTTCCACCGCTACTCTTGTTATTTTTATTATTAAGTCCTGATAATGTGGACTGAAACCAATCAATTGCAATTTTTGTCAGCATCTAAAATAAAATTGCTTTTTTGGACCAGTACTTTTAATATTTTTTTATACTTAAAATGTAGTATTCCCACTCCTTCACTTATCAATATACAATTAGATTCTGGAAATATTACCTTGAAATTTTTCTCAAAACTGAAGCTGAGAACTATAGGGTAACCTACCCTACAAAATGAATTTTTGGAATGAAAGGCTAATGACTTTAAGAATTTAAGCATTGTATATATTATATTCTAGTAGGCATTGAAACATTCCCCCAATGAACGAATAATAAACATGGGATATGCAGGACTGCCTGAAAGTTCACTGTCCTCGTTATCCTAGAGGCATGGGCGGAACTAGTTGCAATTGACTGGGATTTTGTCTCCTGATTATCAGATGCTAATGAGGTTTATATCATGTTAATCTATATACCCTATGATGACCTTAATACCTAGATACTTACCAAAGACATAGAGGTATCGGTAATAAAACAGCCAAGCATTATGATACAAACGAAATAGTTTAAATTCCACCGGTGTGAGTATATAAATCATAAATATCAGACAGCCAGAGATGAGTAGCGCCACCTCAGTGGCTCGTGAAACATGGAGATACCTTGCATTATCGTGGACTTGAATTATAAATTACATGTTTGTATATTATTAATATGTATAGTTTAGAAACTTTCTCAATTAAATTATATGTTATCATATAGATAATTTTTTTTCATTTAGTACTTTTTGTAGCTATCAGCAGTTCATCATTTACAGTCGTCATTCGAAGAAGCATCAGGTTTCTCAAGATACCATCCCAGCAAAGGATATTCGTGGGATTTCAAATCTCAAAGAGTAGGACCTGATAAAGCAAAACCAAAAGAGGAGAAACCAAGAGAAGAACCTAGTTCACTGTTCCAGAGGCAAAGGGTTGATATGCTTTTAGGAGAGCTCATAAAGAAATTTCCACTTCCGACTCCAGCACAACCTAAGGCACCGCCAGCTGCTCCGGTGAAAACAGAACCAGAAAATGGTACATCTACCGAGAACAAAGAACCAAAACAAGAAATTAAACAAGAAAAAATCAAACCTCCTCCAGAAAAGAAGCCAAGACTTACTTGATCTATATGCTAAGTTTATGTATTAGTTTAATTTTATATTATGTAATATTTATACAGCATTTTTGGTATTGTAAATATTTTAATTTACGTTTCTAGATAACTATATCAGTTTTTGGAAAATAATTGTTTTATTGTCCGTATTATTTATCTCAAAATATCTTGGTGCTAGCCCTAAGAAAAATTATTGTAAATATGCATAAATAATATGAAAGTAAATTTAATCATATGATCCCAAATGTTGTCACTGGCAAGAAGTTAATTAATTTTTATTATAAAATTATACATCTAACTTTGCAATTCAAAAATGTAGAAAGGTATTGTTAAGCCGTAAAAATTAGAAAAAGTTTTTTATACATTTCATAACTAGCCCTGGGAATTATTTTCGATTAATCGATAAAATAATCAATGTTTGATTACATAAAAGAAAATGATCGATTATTAGGTTAAGCGATGCTTGATTATTTGATTAATTGAAGATTGATTACTTGAAGATCGATTATTTGATTTATCAATTATTTGATTAATAAATGATCCATTATTTGATTAATCGATAGTTTGATTAAAAATATGAATGCTTATGTACTCACCGTCAATCGAAACAAACAAAATTGCAGAAAACATTTAAATGGAATTTAATTAGCTGCACAGAATACAATTACAACACTGTGGTTTACAGGAATTTTTAATTTAGACTCAATATGCATATCTATTAAAGTTAAATTTTAATACCTCGTGCATTATTTTTCTCTTATAGTCTTATAGACACGACTATCGTCCATATTATAACACACATAATATTTATGTGTTTGTCATGTCGCAAAATGCAAACTGACTCTGTATGAATGTTGTTTCCGGGTGGAAACCGTGTAGAGGCTCTGACAAGTGCCGATGTTTCATCCACTGTTGCAAGGAACATTTTCAAGGCGAGTGATGTTACATAAATGAATTCACTGCACTTAAGGAAACAACATTCATACAGATGCTAACCGTGGAAGTCTATTACATTTAATACAAACTGACTCTTTTTATCTCTTATATCTGAGATGGAGAAGGTTTTAACTATCATTCATTCCTGGTATTATTTCTTGTGTATGTACATGTATCATAGGTTTCGTTTAAATTCTATAAACAGGTGAAATTAAACATCAATGGGAAATTCGGGGTTATGTCCCAAGAACTATTTTAAACTTCTAAACAAGTCTAATTCGAAAGTGAAATATTAATATAAATTATACTAAGTACCTACTGCAACTAGTGAAAACAAAAGCAATAGTTTTAAATAAACAAGTTTATTTGCGTCAAAATTGTAGTTTTAATTCTATGGAAATATTAGACCGCAACTACTATTATTATATTTCTAAACAAAATTTCTTTTTTGTGGAACAAGTAGAGGCAAATTAATTATTAGTATAATCATAACACGGGTATTAAAGTATAATTCATGCAAATTTAAAAATTCGGTTACATACAACTGGCGTACAAGAAAGGTCTAATGTACAATGTTGACAGTTACATAATGCAGGACTTTTTATTTCAAGAAGAACAAAACTATCAACATGAAAACAAAAAGAAGTCAATTTCAAATTTTCATTTTGTAAAATAATCGAAATAGTCGATTATTTGATTGACCGATTTTTTCGATTTCGCAATTACTGAAGGTAATAATAAAAGGTATTCTGAGGTACCATTATATCAATTTTCCCTTAAAATGCGCATTACAGTTTCAGAATTAATGCCCTTTTCCAACTCGTATTTTGTAATACAAACCTTTCGTCTTTTCCACTTAACACATTAGAACCTATTTTTCTGGGTTTATTGAAAATTTCACCTGTCAGTTTACATTTTTTTTATGATTGAAATATATAATTGAAGTAACTGATAGCAATTTTTCAATGACATTTTAATTTTTATGCATGTTAATAACAATTTCACGCATTTCAAAGATTCCTTTCATTTTAGTTTAATTTTTGTAAGATTATTACGGAATGCACGGTAAACTTATAACAGAATATTTTATGGTTACAGGAGGAATTAAACGTTTTTAAGATGTATTAATAGGGAACCCCCGAATTTGTGCATGTTCAGTGACTTGTGATGTGAGAATTATGTTTATATTTTCGTATTGTTACAATTTATGTTTATCAGTGTTTTCACAACTCCGTTTAGCAACAATAAATTAGTATTTGTATTGGTTTAAATGAAATTGATGGGTGTTCGAACACTAGTATCTAACTACATAATAACTGCCTCCACATGTTAGTTTTGGCAAAAAAAAATTAGGTCTCATAAAGCTTTATAAACATACTAGAGTATAATTTCATGTGGCGAAAGTACACAACCGTCATGATCTGAACCTTTATACCTGCGATGAAAAGCACGAGGGTGAAACCTTTATTCAAATGTCAGTTTTCAAGTATCCTCGCTGCAGATGCACGATCAGAGAGCTATGTAATTGCGGAATATTTTTCGCAAAAGTGCAATAATGGGCACTAAATATGGTGAAGAAACTGCAGTCTAATTGTAAAAGAACCTTCTAGTTTTCATATCTGCCATTTGGCAGCACTATCGTGACCTTCATTTTTAATTCTGAGGCGAGATTTTACAATACAACAAGCTAGATAAATATGTTTCTTTTGCTGTAATCACATTTTTCATAAATTTCGAATATTCTAAGAATTTTAAGGTTTCATGAAGCTGTGCACGATTCTTTCTTCAGAGCAGGTGGGTAACAATAAATAAATAGAAAAATAGTCGTTTCCATTGTCGAAATTTTTGCACATACCTACGTAATAAAAGTAAATTGTAAAATCGCATTAACACCTTAAAATGTTATATATATATATATATATATATATATATATATATATATATATATATATACATATATTTAGTTTATGATAGTTAAAAATATCTTTATAATTTCTTTGACATAGTTATGATTATTTCATAAAATCTTGTAAGCTAATGAAATCTTTTCTTGAAATGTACAAATAAATTGTCTGTGTTGTTAGTTGTGCCAACCTGAAATTCAATCGGAATAAATACTATAGGGTATTATCAATAATTTAATAATGATAGGAATGTACCATATTAAAATAAGTTATTTTAAAAACAAATCATTAAATTTATGAATATTTCTCGGGGAAAAGCAGGGGACTGTAATATGTGCGGCTCTCTTCAAAGAGAAAATGGTATTATTATTTTGAAATTCTCTAATTAAATGATAATATTTTAGAAAATATGTACAGCTTATTTTTAAATTTTTGGCGGGCACGCCAGCTTTGGCAGCTCCTAAAACAAAAATACTGCTGTTGGTCTTTCAAACCATTCTCATCTTCTGAGTTATCTATAGCACTAAACTATTGAGGTGAACACGTGTATCCAACAAGTTGCGCGTGCTCAGTCGGTAAAGGTTTACATCAGTTTACACACGCGTTATAGTTGACAGCGATGATTAGAAACTATTGATTGAAAAATAAACAATATTTTCCTGCAAAATAATATTTTAAACCACCAATACCGCGTCTTAACGGAGTGTACTTATACATTGTGCAAATATTTTCGGATAAATTGATAGGTAAGTGGCGTTTTAAGACAAAGACAAATGCTTTGTGCATAAGTTGTTGCGTACTATAAGTACACTAGCGTGACAGGTCATGCTCACGGTTATTTTCTCGTAGTTTCAGTTTGCTTGTTATGACATTTTTGGCTGCGTAAATGTCATCGTAACACCTGTGAAAATACGTTGGAACTGTACAACACGGGTGCCCTAAGTACCATGAGCGATGACGATAGGGATATCGACGTCGAAAGCGATGTAAGTGAAAATTGCATTTTACGTAAACATCACATGGATCAATATTAAACATTCTGTGTGCATTTTTTTATAGGAAGGAGATGATTCTGACTCCCGCCAACCTGCACCTAGACAACAAGCGGGCAGCCAATACTATTCACAAGTACGTGATTGCTTTCTCTTGCTTTAATTTTTAATGGCTTTGTTTGTTGTTCGAAAAAGTGATAAGACCCCCCATGCTTACAACTAACTCTCCCACAAAACGTGATACCCATGTGACCTAGAACTTTGTATCCGTACTTTTGTTTACTATCTTGTGTTTTGGCCGGCTAAAAATTACTTCCAGTAATAATAATGTTTTCCCGGAAATCAAAGGCTTAGAGTCGTACCTAAGCGATTGCAATACAGTAGAATATTGTGATTTATTTGCACACATTTTGCAATGTTATTTCATTTCGAGTTGTCAAACGTAGATATGGCGTTTTATGAAGGCTCTAGTCTGTTTTTTGTTAACAAAGGCGATAATTCGTCGCTATTAAAATCTGAATTTAAAGCGATTTGTAGGGTGTATGTACGTGCAACCTTTTTTGTGTAGGCTGTATAATTTATACGTGCTAAATTTATTTTCAATCATATATCTGTATAATATACCAAATAAATAAATGTGCTTAAATGGAGCGCCTACAAGTTTTGTTTTAATTTACAAATTAAAAATATAAAATCTAAATTTTAAATGATAAAACCTTACTTTGTTTGCAAAATATTGTATATTTTACGACTACGCTTACATTTAATATTCTTTTCTTACAAAATAATGTATTATTTTCATCCATCATTGCATTCGTTTTATATTAATATCTCAGAAACGGTTTTTGATTAAAACTTTTCGTCTTTTTACTAACAATGTCGATATTAACGTACACAGGCAATTATCGTTTCGTAATTCATTTACGATTACTAACAGAGGTGGCAAAACTTTTTGTTTATGGTAATCACATCTCATATTCTTGTTGGTGTATGACAGTTGATTTTTTTGGTACCGATCTAATTTTTATTTATTATTACATAGGTAAGTAAGGATACGCCGAATCGGATATTGGCCGAGTGTTCTGAATAACAACAAAATGATGTTTATAAAATTAAAGTTTCTGTATATAAACCTAACCAAACCGAAATAAAAGTTCTTAAGAGTTTTTTTTTATCTATCTTTAATACTAATCTAAAATTAAAGAGATATGTAAAATTTTAATGATATATATACCAGTTTTTTTCTAGAACTTTTTCTCATTTAATATTAAATATCTTTATTACCTATCAGCTCCAAATTTTGTATTTATTTAACTCTATAAATTCAAATATTTAAGGGAATTATGATAAAAATTTTAGCTTCGGACGTCTGCAGTCCAAATCTCCTTCCTTTTATCTAAATATATTCGGGTCCAATACCAATGGTTCTTAAACTTATTTCACCGTCAATGCTGACAAATTAGCGAGCCTCCTTCCAGTAAATTAAAGCAATACCAACTAGATTTATTAATTTTGAATGTTATTTTTAATTTTCTACGTATAACGGGTCTATACTAAATTACAGTCTGTCAACAGAAAATTCTTTTTACTTTTTTTCCTACTATATAGAGAATGTACAGTAATCATAAAAAAAAAAATATTCATCGGTCCACATGTTGAGATCCCCTGAAGACGATTAGGCAATAATTGGCAATATGTTTGTATGTGTAAGCACCGATTTTTGTAAATACGCTAGAAAGACGACTGAAACATCAACATGAAATTTTAATTGAAGATTTATTTACCCGATTTTTGGAGCTGATTACATTTTGGGCAAGATCAAAATAGCGGATGAAACTTTTCCTTTGTGTGTTTTCCATTTTTCGGGAAATTTTCTCTATAATTTACTCCCAAAGGTTGCAGTTATTGGCATTATATACTACTTTTGTAAACAAGTTCTAAACATCTTTCGGAATTATTCGCGATTTTCAACTTTTTTAATTTCCTTTCCAAGATATTAGAGACACATCCACATTTTTGAGTGTTTTAGTATAGGCTGGAGAATAATTATCCAAAGTGCATATTATTAAATATATAGGTGCTCTAATATTTCTTTATGTATTTAAATCTACACACAGCCACTTTTTGCATTATAAAATATAAAACTGATTATGAATTCAAAGGTGGGTGTGGGGTTCTTAAATTTTTTTTCTGTAGTGCGTTTCTCTATTAAAATGTTAAGTACACTTCAAACGAGAACAATATTTTACCTGCGTCAAAAAACCACCTTTCTTATTTTGGTTGAGGTCTGCAACGTGCGTGGAATGTTAGGGTGCGCATGGCGTAAAATAGTTATTTTTCAATGATTTTGTTGCGTATTGGTTATATAAGTAGCAAAGTATGTTAAGTCGCGTTTTTTAAATTAGTTGCTAAATTGTAATGCGAGTTATTTGCATTTAACATTTCCCATGCTATGAAAATTTTCATATTTCTATATCCTTCCTCATAGGATTGACTAATTTTCTAGAATTGACACAGCTCTTTTAATCTGGTTGTAACTGGCATGTGGAAAAGTTAACATTTTTACTATTGTGAAATATAGGTACCCCTTTAAACGACGTTATCAAAATTTGTTACCAACTATTAATCCTAAAAACTTATTCCTAAATTTGAGTATTTGCCAGAACACAATTAATGATGGTCTTCATATTTTCCTATGCAATTGCTTATTCAAAATCTAAAATACACACCATCCGTGTATTAATTGTTACGTGCTTATGCAAATAAGTTCATCTGCAATTAATAAAATAAATACTGTTGAAAATGACAAAAAATAATCTTTGTTCAGTGATTTTACTGTATACTGAATTTATAAGTAGCACGTGCTCTTAAGAAAATTTATTTCTAAATTGTGTACATGTCATGTATTATAGATTTTGGATAAAATTTAAATTTTACCTACGACGCCCATACCATAAGCCTTTCGGTATATCTGTAAACATAAGATAGCTTTTATGCAGGGCTTTCACCTTTTTCTGAGCCTTTTACACATTTGCGTTTGATAATTCAAACCATTCCCATGTAAATGAAAACAACAAAGCCATTCTTTTTTAGCAAGCATTAAGATGGACACGTCTGCCGAATCTCTCTTGCCTTTTTTCTAGCTTATCTTTTCTTTTCAGCAAAATAAGGTTCTATGAGAAAAGCAATTTTTCCATTTTTTTAGAAAGCATGCGTGTGAATATCAGTACAGTTACATTATGCCGAGTAGTTTCTTCTTGAGGTAGCATCTGGTAGTTACCCTGATTTATCTATACAAATTTATCCTGAACTGTGTTTGTTTGTTTTTTCCACGCCGGCCTATTTCCGCTACTATGGCCAATCACCGACGTTAGGGATTAGGCTCCCTTAACTAGGAATTTTGCCGCATCCAGTGTTCTAACTAGAATTGGGTTCTTTTACGTGCACTCTGTCTTCATTTTACATACAGTACACGGGACCCACTGTTTTAAGTCCCCCCCGGAGGACGAGCAATACAAAGACTTTTCCCTAATCACTTAAAGCCAACCGCCTCTGGGGCTCGAACCCGAGACCCCACGCTTAGTAGCCTGAACTGTGTATTCTATTAGTATATCAAATGTGTATAACAGTAGACAGTAGTTGTATATGTTCTGGAAAGTTTGGTTGTGGTTCAAATGTGAGCTTAAATTGCTTTATGTCAATAACTATTTCAACTTCGCTTTAAAATAAATCATGACGATTTAACTCGTGAAATTGGAAGTAACGGTTTGGTCGGCTGAGATTGTAAAGAAACTGTTTATGTAAACATGTTTACCCGATTCTTGTTACGATAAAAGTAAATATTGTTGTGTAAAAGTAAAGTGAAATGGTGCATTATTGTTTAAAGTTGCGTTGTCCTTTTAAACTAAACGTCATTTTGTGCTTTTTATCAGTTTATTAATTCCTTATTTATCAAAAATAGAATTTTTGTGTTAGCAAGGGCATACAACGTAGTATGTTTGTTATTTTTTTAGTTGATTTGGTAATCTTTCTGTTTTGGGATATAAATTCCGCAACAATATTGATATTTAAACAACAATCTAGATCTTAATCAAAGATGTTTAAGGTCGTAAGTACCTTATGAGAGGATGTTGCAATTGAATAATCATAGTCATTAAATTTATATATATATATATATATATATATATGTATATA